>BMAW01106068.1:0-32964 GCA_019974015.1 Nephila pilipes | reverse complement strand
TAAAATTCATGCACATTTAGAGGCTAAATTTAGTAACTAGGTTTTTTTAGTTGTTGTGCAACGCACGCATTTTTAGGCTCAATGATGTTTTGAAAAACTTAAATTTTCCTTCTACAGCCTCATGAAAATCACGTGACTTTTTTTCCAAATTTTTTACAGTATGAAACACATTTTTTAGTTGTTGTTTTTTTAAAATTCACGTCAGAAGTTGTTTTATTGACGCTAATCCCCCCTGTTTGAAGTTCTACTGTTCTTCACAATTATGGTGAATGATGGAGCACATTAAATAACTTCGCAATTCTCATTCAGCTTAACAATCCTGTTATCTGCTCAACATAAATTAAACGAATTGTCAATGAAGACGAATTAATTCACTGAACCTATTAACTGTTGGAGCAGAAATTTATCTCAAAAGATTCGTAACTCCTAATTTCCACATCGCGCCAGAGGAGATCGTTAGTCCCAGTTTAACTTAATCACAGTAGCTGAGAGATCACTCTCGCCTCTGCCGTAGATTCCATGGAGTTCATAGGTTCGGGTCCTAATGCCACTATAGCGTAGAGAGAGGAAGCATTCAAAATCAGTCGAGGCTCCAACGGCTCGCATTGGCATGGAAGAATTAAGAGTGGGTTGCTATTTCCTGCAACGTCCTCTTCACTTGATCGAGATACAAATTTGCGAGGTCCATCGCAAATAGCCCTCGTGTTACTTCTGAGTGAGAAGCGGGTAAAATGAAAATCAATCAATCTATGTACTATTTAGAGAGCAACGCCCCCTGCCCTTAATATCATTTGACGATCTTCGATGAAGTGAGGAATCATTCCCTGTGATCCGTACAAGAGGCCAATTTTTACTTCAATTTATTCAGACTAAAAACCTTATGGAATTTACTGGAAATATTTAGAAAATTGGTAAAAATGTATTATGCGTGACATATATTTATTTCGGGTATTCTTATTCAAAAAAGTTTTAAAAGACGACAAAGAATTAAACCCGTTGTGAGTGATATTTTATGGATTAAACAATTGATTCAAGTTTGATTTTGAAATGGCGTAAAACGAAGTTTGCGCAAAATATTCGGATCATATTTTTTTTCCAAATTGAGAAAGACGAATCACTAAAAATATCTGGCTATTCCTAAGCTAATATATCTTTCACCGAAAACTAAGGTCTAATCCATAAGTTTTCTGCGTATCAATCCCACCCGTCGTAATTTATAACACCCTTGGGAAAAAAAGTCAAATACATCAACCAAAAGAAATAATAATTTCCACGTGCTTTCAAATTCCGTACTTTTATTTATCTTCTTGGAAACGGAGTTCCACGAAGTTGATTTCCGCTCCTAGTAATATAAATCCTTTAGCAGTTCTTTCTAAAAAATCACTTCCTTTCTTCAAAAGGCTTAACAATTACAAAAAATAACAGGAAATTCGGGAATCCCCGGCCTTTATTGTTTTGTTTATCTCTTTCGTTACCAATTGAAGATGCAACTTCCCTTCTGTCACGAGTTCAATTTCGCCCATGAGTATATATATTCCCGACTCCACACGCAGATGATTTAGACTGCTTCCAATTTACGAATAACGTTTCAAAATTGCAAGGTTTGTACGACAAGATGAGGGTTCTGAATGTACTCCTATTTTGCATAGGGATAACTGTATCCTATGGTAAGCTTGAAAACTTTGTTTTACAATTCCTTTTCTTTTTCGTTAAATGTGAACGATGCAAATGTGAATTTCGTATAATTTTTTAATAATTATAATCGAATATGAAAATCGGTAACAAAAAAGCCAACTCGCTGACGATTGAAAGGCGTTAAGATACTATTATTAATAAATGAATTGGTGCATATTTTTATTAATTTGATCCTTTTTTACTTCATTTGAAGCATTTGATACGAAAATTCGTATTTCTAATAAAAGTAGGTAAATCGTTTGATTTCGGAAAAAAAATTCTTTTTAGAACAAACAATAATTACTTGAAAATGAATAATTTATTTATGCGTGTAATGTGTGATATTTAGTGCATATATATCTATTGCAATTCACATTATGTAAGTTCTATTTATATTTTATGCTAATTACATTATATATCAGCTACAAATTACTAAATATATGACATTTATCTTAACATAAACATATTTTAAAATTACTTTGGAATCTCCTGCATAAGTTTCAGACAAATAAGAATACATATATTTATTTTTTGACAAAATTCTAATTATTAATCTGGCATCTACAAATTACTAAATATAAGACATTTATCTTAACATAAACATATTTTAAAATTAATTTAAGGTAAGTTTGAGACAAATAAAAATATATTTATTTCATGATAAAACTTCAGTTGTAAAACTAACATAACGTTTTTATGCGCTGAGTGATATAAAAGTAATGTCATTGGAAAAAAAAAAGGAACACATGTTTTTCTGTATAATATCAGATTAAATGACTAAACTTTTCAACTGTCTCAAAGACAAACTGATAGCTAAAGAAGGAAAAAGAAATACTTTTTCATTAAAAATTCTGACTATAATGAAGTGCAATTTTGTTGAAAATTAAAAGATTTGTCATGGAGAAAACGAACGAAATCTGTCGTAAAATGAATCGGTGGTTTGTGTACTATAATTTTTTCAAGTAATAAGTGAGGGGGAGTTTTGTAAAATCGATACAACGGAATAGAAGCTTGGAAGAAAAGTATGTTATATATGTTACGGTTAAAGTGATTAATCCAGTGATTATGTATAATTATAATCCGATGATTATTCATAATCACCACTAAACTTGGTAAATGTGATAAATTATTCAATAATTTATCGCATTTACCGGTAAGTTTGTAAAATCCCCAACTCGTAATTGGGAATGTAATAAATTCAGATTATTTTGTAGAGTAGCGCTATCTCAATTCGAAATATATATATATATATATATATATATATATATTCAAATAACATTAAAAATTTCTTTCTTGAAAATTAGAAGAATGTCTTGATGACTTACAATAATATTTCAATTTTAAAAATTTGAATAAAATAATTTATACTTTACTTTCAGTAGATATCTTAAAACAGATAAATTAGATAATAGTATAAGTTATATAAAATATATGTCTTAAAATGTAATTAAAAATACAAAATGATCAAAATTACTGTAAATAAAATAAAGCCTAGCTTGTTATTTCAGTAAATACTTCAGTTTTATCTAAACAAAACAGGACTTTGAATTAAATAATTAGAATTTTTTGGTAATTTAATTACGGTATAATTACCGGTATCCGGGACATCATAAATTTTGGAAAATTTATGGATTTTTATTACATTCCCCATTACAAGTTGGTAGTGATTATGAATAATCACTAGTTTATTATATTTACCGTAACATATATATAGAAAGAGAGACTGTCAAAGAATTAATTCAATCGAAGAAAAGTGCATTCATTCTTTAACCATAAAGTTAAAAGTCACTGTAAAAATAAGATAAATTTAAATAAAACCAATCAACCAAAAATGCATATGATATAAGAAAAATTTCATTCCATTCAGGTAGTTCAACTAAAAAACAATTAGCTTAAAAATTGATTTAATTACTGATTTATACAATTATAAACTGCAGTTCATAACTTTGTTACCAATCGAGTTTCTTCGTAGATAAATTTTATATTGCATTTTCATAAAGTCTTTCTTTTTTTAAAAGAAACTGTGTGTGAGAGCTTCAGGCAGTAAAATAAATTCTTTAAAATATTACATAACTTGAAATGAGACTTTTTAATAGAGTAGGTTATTTAAATAGCATTAGTTAAAGATTTATAGCAAGTTGCAAGAACACTTTCTGAATAACATACTGATCTTATGTTTTTAAAATTCAAATATTCGAAAACGTTAATCTAAGAAACTACCTGTACGAAACCATTAACACTTTTTCTCTAAACTGTACGTATGAAAAACGTTGGAAGGAACGTTAACATGGCGATACACATATACTAACACAAACAACCAAAATACATTTAAAATTAATATCTGGCAAATTTTGAAATGTGTTCATTTTTGAAGTCAGTAATACCATAAACATATGTATTTTTTAAGAATCTAAATTTCACCGTTAAAAAATACCTTACATTTCAAGCAAGTAATTAAACATTGCTAGAGGAAACGCAGCTTACTCTAGTCACCATAAAAACTAGTAAAAAGTTGTTTACTATTTGAATGATAAGAGCAGTGACCTCGGATTTTTTTTAAACCCTTCAGGAACTCAAACGGAAACGATTTATTAATATCAGAAGGGGGGGGAGGAAGAGTTATTTTACTAAACTGTTCACTGCTAGGTGCTTATAAGGAAGTGTTAATTTGGAACATATGTAGTATCGAGACTTGATTGTTACTATGCAATGAATTATTCGTTTAGCAAATAGAAATTGTCGAGCCGAACGTAAAATGAATTGATGTAAAATGGATCTTGTGAAGAAATACACATCTCATTATATTATAATAATTATGAAAAATGAGTAAATTCATCACAATACATACTTAATAAAATATTTCGAAGCCTTCTTTTTAATTATTAATAAAATTTTACTACCTCATGCAAATAAAAGTTAAAGTAGAATCGAAGCATTTAATAGTAACAGACTATAAAGATTTTATCTATAACATAATTTGTATGACCATCATGCATTGTATTGAGTCAATAAAAGTATTAAATTAATTACACTATTGAAAAATCATATTTAGTATTCATTCGATTTTGAATCTAATATACTATTATTTATTAACGTTGAGAGCAACCAACTCCGATTATAAAAAGAAAATAATGTACCAATGACATTTCATTATTTTATAAAAATATATATATTTGTTATACTTTATAAAAAAAATACAAATAAAATTTTAAATATCTTACCTATACAATACATTTTTTTATAAAATGCACAAAATATAAATTTTAAGAAAACTAGAACAAAATTTTTTAAAATAAACATAATGAATGTACAAAATATTTCTGTTTTGTTCTTTATTTTAAACAAAATCATATTTTACTTTGGTTCTTATTTCTTTCAAGATATTTTTTTAACTAAATTCAACTTTTTCACAATTCATATTTAAAAAAATTTATTGTGCCAGAGTAAACTGTTTCTCTAACTATGGTGACAATCTGTCTTTTTCATTTGCCCATACTGATTTTTTTTGTTATAACGATCATCTCAACATTATACATAATGAGCTGGAGTGGCAAAGAATAATAAATAGTTTTCTTAAAATTCTCAGAACTGAGTCTCATATATTTCAGAAAAATTGTAAACCCATTTAAAATCTAACGAAGAGTTAAAATTACAGCATTTTGTCCCATTTCTCGAAGACATTATTTAAATTTAGTTACTAATCATTCAGTTGCAGTTTTCTATCGCTGGACATTGTTAAATCCTTCCTCAACCCAAGAAGGTGTATTTTCCACTAACATCCAATCAAAAATTTAAAATTCTCAAAAGAAGTTGACTAATTATTCAGATATAAAACTCCTCCTTCATAAATGGCAAATTCTTGTATCATAACAGCTTCTCGAAATCTATTCGGTACTTTTTATAATATGGCAATTTTTCTCTCCTATCTTTTAGTTAAACTAGTTTAAAACTGAATATAGAATTTTTATTATTTCCGAGGGACAGTTATTTTCTTATTCCACGTTTTCTATTTGCTGCGGAAAACATACATCAGAGAATGAATAACCATCTAAATCCATTTTTAAATTTAAAGAAAATCATAATTAACATTGGTTGATGCTCCTGCTATTAAAATATCCTAAAAATAAAACGTTTTTTCAGCATTCTACTGATGGGGGGAAACAGAGATAACCGACATGTTTTTGAGTAAAACAGCAGTTTTTGTGTTCTATTTCAGCATGTATTTGGTTTCAAAATATAAAACCAGACTCTAAGGAAGTAATTAGAGCAGTTAAAAATTCTAAAATAATTTCTAAAGGAATAGTAGGTGTAATGGCCAAAATTGTAAGGGGAAAAAAGAAAATTCAATAAACTTAACCTTTAGTAATGTTAGTTTATAAACCTGATTTAAGATATCTTTTATCATCTGTTCCATGCTTAATGGATAAAGGTTGTAAAATAAAATCTGAAATAATAACTGTGTGTTATTATTTGATAAAATTAATACGTTGGTTACTGAAGCAGTTGAAATTGATAATCGATTAGAAATTTACTTCAATCTCATGTATAATTCTGAAAGTTATTTATCTAACCAGTCTACAAGTTATTATGAAATTTAGTTGAATAGATTATGTTAATATAAATTCTGTATGATTTTGTATGTGAAACTTATCCTGATATTGACATTAATCAAATTCCTGAAATTTTAGAATTCATGCAGATTTGTGTGATCCTATGCAAATTGAATTATTGGGAGGTGCGAAATATTTTATGATATTGGTAGATGATTTTTTTGGCATGTATTTTGCTTATTTCTAAAAAATAAAACTAAACTGAAGTGTGTGAGATATTTCTCTAATTTAAACCTAAATGCAAAAATTTGGCAAGTAAAAGTATAAAAAAAATTAGGAGTGATAATAGATTAGAATTTGAAAATGAAAAATTTCATTATTACCATAATAATCGGGTACATGCCATGAAAAAACTACCTTATAATTGCGAAAGTAATGGGAAAGCTGAACCTGGTAATAGAATACTTCTAGAAAGGATTAGGGCGTTATTATATGAAAGTGAACTTCCATTAAAATTCTGGACAGATGCCATTCATTGGTGTCTAATGTGACACCACATGAATCATGAACAGGTAAGAAACCTAAATTATCTTTAAAAATTTACTTGATTCTTTAAATATTTTCACATTCTTTCAAAAATAAGTTTGGTGTTCCTGGAAAAAGGGTTGTAATTAGTTATATTAATCAAGAGAAAGAAAAACTTATCTAATTGTTGATATAAAAAAGTACGAAATTGATCAACAGTTAAATTGAGCGGTCAGTTAAATTTGATGAACTGTTAAAGGATTTTTTGAATAGCTTTGGGATATTCAATCGTTAAATGTAACCTCTCCAGAAGCAAGCGAAAGGTATCAAAATACATTAAAACAAAGCGATCGGTTTGGAAATTAGGGATGACTCAGATTCAACAACATGAAAGAACGATTACTCATTCCCATCCAGTGATGCAATTGGAGATGGAAATGAAACCCAAGCACTCTGGTGCTCGGAAAGGATAAAATCCAATTTGAATGAGAGAAAATTTGAATAATAAAATTCCTTCCAATTATTTAGAAGGGAAGAGTAATTTTGATTCGCATAATTGGGAGCAAGGAATGGAAAATGAATTGCATTCGTTACATAAACATTAAGCTTGGGAGGCTGTATCTCAGCCTGGAAAAACTAATCAAATAAAAGTAAATGAATCTATTCGTTTAAAGAAAATGATTCTGTCGAAAAGAAATACACTACTGAAAAGGGAAATTACACCACCAAGAAATAATGCATGTAGAGTCAAACAAATTTCAGGAGCGATAGTGGTGAGATGGATTTGCAAATGATTAAAAAAAATCATTATAAATAGATTTATTAAGTATTCAATGTGCCCACCCCAGGCAGCTATACAGGCCTCAATCCGGCGAGGCATTTTATCAATTAGTCTATTGATGGGTGCCTGAAGTAACCTTTTCCAAGTCATACCCACTGATGTACCCAGATCATCAACGGTTTGCGCTAGTGGTCCTCGGTTCATGTCGAGTGCGCCCTGCAACAAGAGCAGAACAACAGGCTCCACAACTTGAGTGAAGGTCTCTTGACGTATCGGTCAGCTGTCAAACGGCCGTCAATGTGTACCAGAGGCGTCCCATGATCAAACAACATCATGCCACCCCAAACATTATGCCCGGTGTAAGATCGGTTTGTCGCTCGACGAAATGGGTTGATTCGAAGCGTTCTCCAGGTCGCCACCATACCCGTCGATGGTCATCATTCCTCCACAGACAGAAACGAGATTCATCCGTGAACAATACCCGATGCCATTTGATGGTCCAGATACGATGACGATGATTCCACACCAGGCGTCTAGCCCTGTGTATAGCTTTAAACGGTACCCCTGCTGCTGGTACCCGTGCACGTAACTGTACTTCATGCAATCTGTTGCGTATGGTTTGGAAGGACACAGATCCACAGGCTCCTGGAGTCAACCGGCAACGGATGTCACGTACATGGAGTGAGGATCTCAAATAGTCAAATGGCGAACACGTCGGTCTGTGCACTCTGACGTGTACCTGTGCTTCTACTTCGTCTTTGGAGAGCTCATAGACCTTCCTGAATCCATCGTGTGACGCAACGTTAGATGGTACTCGCGCTGTGCCCGACAGGATTTGCTATTGTGCGCAGCGATAAACCCAGCTCATGGAGTTCGATAACACGGTCAGGTTTCCCATTCTTTAACTGATGGTATTGAGCTCACCAACATCTCAGAGGCATTTTCTACGCATCTTCGAAAGTCGCAAAACCTCAGATGCTGTTTATGAGAAGGGAAAGTTGCTGGCCTTAATAGCCTGAATATGAGTACCACATGATCAGATGCGTGCTCAAATTTAATCATTTGCATATCCATCTCACCACTGTCACTCCTCAAATTTGCATGACCCAACGTGCATTATTTCTTGTTGCAATTTCAATTTTGAGGAGTGAATAAAGCAGGCTTGTAGCAGCTGGATTTAAACAAATTGAAAACAGATTTTCAGAGTCATATTCACCGGTTGTTGAGGTCGAATCTTTCAGATAATTAATTGCACTTGTAACTAAATTAAGCAAATTGTTAAGCTTTTCGATGTGAAAACTGCATATTAGTATATTGTTTTGGAGGAATCTGTATGTCACTTCCACCTGGGTATGAAAAAATAATAGGGGATGGAAAAGTTTGTATGCTAAAAAAGTGTCTCTATGGATTGCCATAATCTGGTAGGAATCGGTACTTGAAGATAAGAAGTGAATTACAAAAAATTGGATTAGTTCAATTTGTTTCTGATAATTGTATATTCATAAAGGCATATGAAAAAAATATTTTTAAATTATGCATGTATGTTGATGACTTATCTATTTTTGTAGTAATAGTGAAATGTTTGAAGATATTATTTCAAAAACTTAAAGTATATTTGAATTGCATGAAAATAAGAACAATAAATTTTTGGGTATGGAAATTGAAGAGAAGTAAATAGTATCAACTTATCGTAGACTGAATATATTGAATCTTATTGATTAAACAAAATTTAGAAAATTGTAAATAAGGTAAAAACACCGATTGTTAAAGGAGAAAATAAAAGTTTCCTTTTTACAAATGAAGTTATGGACGTAACTATGTATACACACACACACACACACACACACACACATATATATATATATATATATATATATAATCATTTGTTAATCATTTGTGACAACTTACTTATCTCGGTTTAATCACAAACCAGAAAAAAGCATTATATTTTAGCAAACAGAATGTTGAGGTATTTGAAGGGTTTAAAAGATAAAAAATAAATTAACAATGTGATTTCGGTTTTTTGAATGCTTGTTTTGATGTTAATTGGGGAAATACAGAAAATGGTAAATAATATTCTGGTGGAGTAATTTTATTGGGTAATTCGATTATTTCTTTTCATCATAAACAAGAAAGTGTGAGTCTTTCTACTTGTGAAGCTGAATTATTTTTTAACTCAGATATATGTGAAGTCATTATTTGGACTGAAGAATTTATTGTCCGAACTGAAATGTAAACAATTTATAATTGATGCTGTAACCCTGATTTCTAATAGTCAGGCAGCAATACAGTGAATAAAAGACACGAGATCATCCAATAAATCGAGACACATGAACTTAAGTTTATACTTTGTGAAAGATTTATTGATGGAATATGTAATTAAAATAAAACTTGTGCAACTGATTACATAATAGCAGACTTTTTAACTAAAGCAGTGAATGAAGGTAAATTGATATACTTTATGGAAAATGTTTCTTTAATATCTTAATTTTTGTATGTATAAGTACGTTTGTATGTATAAGTACGTTAATGTATTATTTTTGCGTTGTATGTACAATAACTATTTTCATGTATAAGTATTAGTTTTGCGTTCATTATTATTCTGCATATGTGTTTGTTGAATAGAAGGAAAAAACGTGTCTCTCACAGGAGAGGTGAGTTGGGTTAGGAACGAGCGAACTATTTTTTTACACTCAGTTTAAAGAACATTTATTTGTGTACTTTACCCACTTCTCCTCTCAGAGACCCGAGAGAAGAGAGCATGCAAGCAATGAGAAAGTTCAGGAAAACGTTATGTGCATTAAGAACGATTTTTATGCTGTGCGCTATTATATCTAAGTGAACATATATTTTGATTCTTATATTTGTGTATTGATAAATGTGTTCGTCCGAAACTATTTTTGTCGGGGAACATAAACCTTTCGGGCTTTAATCCCCTGTGAATTGGCTACTATTTGAGTTGAGACTGGATTTTGGTTTTACACTTGCCCAGAAGTTAAGATTTAGATATTAAGATTAATAAAATAAAATTACCTTGCAATAACTTTTTAGACAATATTAAATTAATTTTGAAAAATATGCTGAATATATATTAATATTAGAATATCACTAGTTGAAGTACTAGTGTTGTTAAAATTAATCCAAAAGAGAAGATGGTTGAAATTCATGAGTTTAGGCTTAGGATATTGCAGCAGTACTCTATTGGATTCCTGCTTACTTGTTCAGTCTGGTCGCAGTGAGAGTGCGCTCTGTGATTGGTCGATGGTGTGTTAATTCTGTTTATATAGGTGGGTGCGTAGGGGTGAGATTTTGTGAGGAGTGTGCTTGTGTTGCCAGTGTTTTTGTAATATAAGTGAAATTAAAGAATTAAAGTCCGAAAACCACGACTTATCGATGCGATTAAAATACAACACAAAGGAAATGAAATAAGATTGGGAACGAAGCGAAAATGTTTGCTATTTCATGAACAATAACATTAATTAAACTTTGTGGTTACATTGGTGCTATTACAATCACCTTGGCGAAGTTTGGTGACGTATTTACAGAAGAAAAAGGACAATTACTACAAAGCCATAAATTACTGAAACAAAACTAGGTATGGCGAGCGAGATAACAAATAAAACTGCTGTTAGGGCCACTAGAATTTGTTGCACTCTGTTAACTTTTGCTATTTGCACCACATGGTTGCTATAATGAACAAGTATCACAATCAATGCTAATTTCGGCTTTGTTTTGTTTATTCGGTTTTTAAGAAAATCTGTTAGTTTTCTTTTCTAATTGTCTTTCCGTGTTTCAGACCGCCTGATATTAAAAAACGCTTTTATTGAGATAACATTACGGAATCATTTGTTGTATGTAATACCAAATAGGATTATACTAGCGAGACGTGAAAGCTGTGAGACTGAAGACAAGACTTCGGCACGAATGGTCTGAAATATCTTGAAAATTACTGAATTTACTTTCCCTGATATTCCATTGGTTGCTACAGAAACAACTTTTAAAACTACATAAGGAGACCAAAGTTAATTTGTGTAAATCTTAATTACATTTCAGTATTTATCATATCTTTCATTTCTATTTTATTTCTGCATGTGTTTTGTTGTTAATATCAATAATTCTGTTTATTTTTAGGGTCCCCATGCTCCGATCTTTCCGGTACTTGGCGCAATGAGTTAGGGTCCAACATGACCATAAAACTTGTTGCCAATTCATCCTTAATTATTGGACGGTATTCTACCGCAGTGGAAAGCAGTCAAGGGGCTGCTTCAATCTCTTCTAATATTACTGGTAAGAAGTATGTTACTATCAAGAATATAATGTACCGAGAAAAAGTTAGTGCTACATCTCTTTTCTTTCTCCAATCACAGATTAAATTTTTAAAATGTACTTTAAGAATGAAAACTTTCTTTATTATTGAATTATGGTTAAGCCCACTTTAGGATAAATAAGTATTTCTTACCCAAATCTCTTTGGATTGATGTTCGAAGATTCATCGATAAGTACATGTATTAGGAATGGAAAATGGGGACAGGGCATATTGTCCATTGATAATATATCTTTTGTTTAAGAAGTCCATAAATATGACGCCCATCTCATCCCAAAAAATCATCTCCATAACTCTTCCGATCGCTGAGACTGTCTTTGCTTTCTTTGGAGAAGATTCACCTGAAGTAAACCTAGTTTCAATTGCTGCAATGTTTCGGGTGTGCATGATAAATCGACGCAACCAAAATAATATATTAGATTCAGTAGCAGATCGAATGGATGGGCATTGAGTCAAGCGACCGCTCCTCTCTCCGTTAAAATTTTACGCATAAATTAAATAACTTAAATGAACAAGAAATCAGGACCTAATTTATAAGAATATATTTTGTTGTTGCACTTCGAAATTGTTTGTTGTGTTCAAGCACAGAACTGGAACAGGGAATTACAGCCATTGTTATAACAAACAAACATAGGACCGATTTATGTATCGTGCACTATATGTTTTTAGTTCTCAATTTGAATTTGATTCTTAAGCTGATATTAGTTTATTTTTGACTAAGGTCTAAGTTATCCAGGATAGTACACAGTTAAGGATTATGAACATTTCAAAGAGAAAAAGAATCGTACCCCACCCCCCTCCATAATTTTGCTTGATTTTTTCTGGATCCGTCCCTGATTGTAAACAATGTAGGCAAAACTTAACAGTAAATAACAAATGAATTTTGAGAAATATCTCTAATTAGTACAGTAACATGCTTAGATAAAATATACAAAGACACAACATGTTATTTTATCTTTACAAAAATCATTTTTAATAACATGTTAAAGGATGAGAAATGTGTGAATTTTTATGTATGGGAACTGCTAATAAATTTAGGCAATGGTGATTTCCAAGAGAAGTAAGCGTATTGTTTTTTTAACAAATAGAGGGTAATATTTTTTGAAGAAAAAAATTTAATTAAATTGCAAAATTATAATATTTAATTTCAACTATATTCAGAAGTTTCAAATATTTTTAAGTTAAAATGAATATAATTTTGAAATGCATCAATGTTTTTAATTAATTTCCATTATTTGAACAAATTAAATTAATGGCAAAAAAAAGCATTATGCATTAAATGACATTAATTGTAAATTAACACTTCACTCAAACTTAAATTCTTTTTCACTAATACATTTGATAGTGTAAAAAAATATTAAAAAAAATTATTTACTTGAAAAACTAAATTTATTATCTAATAATGTAATTTTAATTGCAAATTAAAGGTATTATACGCAATGTTGAGAACTCAGCTGAAGGAGGAAGTCTGGTAGCCTTTAATGTCCTTTGGAATAACGGAAGATCTTTAACAAGTTGGGTTGGTGAGTATAAAAAAAAATTGCTTTTTTAATATTCTCCCATAAGTGTGCCATTGAACATAAATTTTAAATTTGCAGAAATGTGATTTTTTTTCTTAGTTTCGATAAAAACTGGAAATATCCCACATTTTTAAAAAAAATTCCAAACATAGTAAGGGATTAAATTTTTAATTCATAAAATGCAAATTTTATTCCAACAGTCTTAAAATCGTTACCAAAAATGAACACTTGTTGCAATTTTAACTCTGCCATATTTTTTCTGTAAATACAAATTAGGAGTTTATTCTAGAAGTGAATGGAGAAGCTTCTATTAAAAACATCAATTAAATTAACCTATTCTTAGAGCTCACAATAAATTAAAAAAAGAAAATTGACTCTTATTAAATTAATTGCCTTAATATACCTTTATACTTGGAAATGTCCCTGCTGTAAACAGTCAAGATGAAGGAACAAGAATTATCTTAAAGTTTATTGAATGTTCAAATGGAGAGAGAAAATGTTACATTCGAAATTACTTCGAATTCATAAAGAATTATTAAAATTAACCGTTTTGCTAAAACGATGTGCGAAACCACCGCAAAATTATAGAAATCGTAAAATTATAGAAAGTTCGGTCTTTTTCGCCAACTTCATGATGAGCTTCACTTAGGCGTGAAAGGGCAATCAACTTGCAAAAAACTTGGCACAAAATGTCTTATTGCTAAAAAAAATCATACTCCAATCTGAGTACTGCATCAGCTCTAATATAAGCTTACTTGTTTAACTGAAAGTGAAAAACTTTGAGATTGGTGCATAATACTTCTGGATTGGCGCCCATTGCTTTTTTTTTTTTTTTTTGGCGATGAGACTTTTCACGTTAAATTTCGAGCATGCCAACTACCATGTTAAATCAAAATGTTATTCATTTAATTTCAAAATAAAACCTAAGTTTGACTCCCAGTCATGCACTCTAGACCTAAACTTCGGTACTTATCCATTTTGCTATCGCAAATCTCGCAAGCAGACTTTATTGGACACAACGCACAGTATACACATATTCCTTTGGCGTCAGTTGCATCATTTTTGGATAATTTATCGCTTGCACCGGCGAAATGGAAACTTTCCAAAACCTCTTTGAGTGCAAAAATGAACAAACTTCGAGTCTTTCGTAACTAAAAAGTGAAAAGGTCTTATTCTTGACAGATATTGTAAGTTAATTAAAGTCTTTTCGTTTACTTTTAGTTTTTGATGTTAATTATTGTTCGAATTGATAATTAATATCGTAAGTTATGGCTAAATTTAATTGCCTCATTTAAAAGTGTTTCAATGTTTAACTCTTACGATTACATGTAATCTGTTCTAGGTGTGGTAATAGTTGCAAATAACTGAATGTTAGACGGATTTCCAGGAGCCAACATGAGTTTTGTAGATTTTAATCTCCGAATCTGGTAGATTTTTTTTAACATTGCTTCGGCATAACCTTGCCCGGAACTGCATATTTGATGATATTAATGGAGAAAATTTACATTATAATTTAAAAGGAGAAAAAATAATTGAAAAAAGAAACATTTATTCTAAGTTTGTAAAAAGTTTAATCTTAGGAAATTAAGTGTCATAGGACACCATTGGCGGCTAGGTGCAATAGGGTATATTTTTATGCTCCCAACCACTGGGATAGTTGCATATGTGACGTCAGTAGTCCGGATGAAGAACTAACATCAGATATTAAGGAGGATGGTGGTTCTGATGCATGAGAAATTATTTGCATTACTGAAAAAAAACAGAATTTCTCATGTACCAGTTAAAACTAAAGATTTGACCAATGATGTAGGTTTAGGGTCATACTAGTTTATTGACAAAAGAGTTTGCTGCAAAACACCTGACTGGCCATGCATAAGTTAAAGTGTATCTAAGAATCAGAATGTAGATAAGCATTTTGTTTTTTCCAGTCATTTTCGAATCCGTGCAATTAAGAGGTAATAAAAAAAACTGAAATGAAATTAAAATTATGTCTATATTCAACGCCTGTCGAATTTCGACTTGGGCTCTTGTTAAATGATTAACGCAAATAGAGCAAAATTTGGGTTGCATGAAAGATAAATTTCATACATAGTATCGTTATCACAAATATTTATGATATCATGCAGGTGAGTGCATCTCCTGTAATGGTGTGGAGAAAATTCACACCACATGGGTCTTGAGAAGTCTCAAAGAAAATAGAAAGAAGTGGATGAGCACGCTTATAAATGAAGATACCTTTTGGAGAGTGGATCGCACATCGCAACCATCACCAGTTAGCGTAAGCAATTTTTTTAAAGTACATATGCCCAATAAAAAATTTTAAACCATCCAATAGATTTTTTCTGTTCATATAGGAAACATTACCAGTGAGTTACATAAACTTTTTAATGCAAGTAATAATAAAAAAATATTACTTCCTTCTTAATGTATGCTAATATTAATATATTTTAATATATTTTTTCACAAATTAAATGTTCTATTTTATGTAAAACATTAATTTGTCATATTTTAATGTAAAATTTCATTTTAAGAAATGCTACACGCTTGCTCGTGAATCTCGGAAGCAGAAAGCAAAATTGATTTTTAAAACATAATATAAAAATTGAATAAAATAAATTATTTTTATTTCTCGACGCAATAAAAATGTGCATCAAAAGTATTTCTAATTCTTTACTGTATTGAGTTTAGACATGATGTGTAAATCTAGAATTCTTGTTACAATATTAAACTCTTTCAAGATGTGAAATTTTGTCATGCTTTAATTCTCAGAACAAGATCCTCAACTTCAGAGGCGAAGCAATTAGGATTGCTTGAACTTGCTACTGAATAATTCACGAAGCTTGTAATTAATCTCAAGTCGTAGTATCCATTGCTTAATTCGCGCAACTGTGGCAAATAATGGCCGTAATTTGCTTTCGAAAATTATGCATTTATAAACATCAATTTCTTTGTTCGACCGTATCCGAGAAAAGCTTTTAAATAATAAATAGAAAATGCAGTTCTTTGAGTTCTTCGCCTAAACAACCTCATGGAAATGAACGCAAGCCCACATTAAGAAGTAGAATCGATAGTTAATTCATTTCCTTATTAATTACGTTCTAAAAAGGCGACTTCCAATCTCTCAATTGTTCAAGTACATAACATTTTTATGGTATTAAATGTATATTTATTATTATTGAATAATTTGTTTTTGAAATATTTTTACAAAATCGGTTTTTCAATATAATTCGTGAATGAACTGTAGTAAAATTTGTATAACTTTGACTGTTGTGATTTCATCAAAATTCTCACGATATTTATATATAATTTAAAAAGAAGGTGTACATTCTTTCATTAAGAAATGTTTTTTAAAATCAGATTTTTTTTGCATAATATCAAAATTTTATGGAACTTGTATTGGATGATTTAAAAAATTTTTTACTGTGAAGAATTCTGTGTCATTTGAAGTTCCAGAAATTAGAATTACAGTAATAATATTATAATTGTTGTTTTTAAAGAACTCTTTCCTTTTTACAGGAGGACACTACAACAGTAACTAATTCCAGTAAGTACAATTTTGAATTCTTAGCATTTTATTTTAAGAATAGCTATTTTTTTAAACTCCGATTTATTTTTATTTCTTTCAACTGTTTTAACATAGGGTTGTTGTACCATCAAAGAAATAATTTAAATTCTTGCTATGAAATAAATTATTTGTTAAATTAATACAATTATGATTTTATTTGACAAGATTGATTTAAATAAGAACTTGCACATTTTTTTAAACAAATTTATACCATTTATTTAAATTCGCAAAATGAATTCCTTTCTCCACCACCCCCTCTTCTCACTATATTTTAAAATTCCTTGCTGCTTTCTGTTACAATGTCAGTGGTCGGAAAATGTGCCTATTTTATTTAAATTTTGGATGGAAACATGGATCACAGACGATATTTTTCGACCTCAATGGTTTATTAAGAAAGCTTTATTGATACCGCGTTAATGCATGCAAGATATTGTTACAAAAAAATTCTGGGTGCGAGGGAGTTAAATCAAGTCCAACTCGGAGGTTAACGACTTAATGTAACGTAATTCACAAATCTTCAGAATGACACTGGTAGCAGAGCTTGGACAATAACTGCTCAAACAGAAAACATAAGACTTCTATTGATTAGTCACAGATACAGGAACAAAACAGCACTTTTAAGGACAGTCACAGATACAATATCAACGTGCGACACGCCAGTTTTCCAGTTCTGACTACAGACAACCTTCTCAGTAACACTTTTAAACTTCCCAGACAGGTTCCTACGATTCCTAGCAGATACACGCTGCTTCTCCGCAAATTCACCCGGTACGTTTCACTTCCAGTCGATTTCCCGGTTGATCTCGGAACAGAGACTTCAAAGGCAGACTCATTTAGTTCAGATACGTTCGGATCGAGTCTCCAGCAGATTCACTCGGCTACTCTATTTTCGGCAGATCCACTCAGCCGCTTTCAATTAATTCCCCGATCGGTCTCCGACATCTTTTCCTCACAATCTTCCGGTCAGTTATGACGCCACATGGGAAAATTCATGAAAAGTTTTTAACTCTCATCCCGATTGATATTTCGCTTCTGTTTCAGCACATTCGGGTACTTTCCATTTGTCTCTAAAGTCGCCAATGATAAGGGGTCATTGCTTCCTCTTCCTTTGGCTGGTTAATGATATATCTGTATGTTTCTTTTCCTTCATAAGATAGCCTTTGCAGGGAAACGCTATCTGATATTCGTAAAAATATATTGAATGTAAGAATAACGTAGTTACGATGTAACAAGGATGAAAATTTCCTACTAAAGCTCGAATATTGAATTGGATCTTTAAAATGCACCATCCTCCTACAATTTTTAAATAAATTGGAAAAAATGACAAAAGAACCGCGTAAATTTTCTTTAAAAAAACAGAAAACAATTTTATCTTCATAAATAATTTTTTTAACCTCTGCCTTAAGTGCATCCCATTATTTTCTAATTTATTTTTATTACTTATGTTAAGCCTTAGAGTATTAATAAGTGCATGCGTATAGAACAGACGTTTATGATATCGATTTCTTATTAAGACACTTCAGAGGGCTTGACGATCGAGAGCTATGCTTGCATTCAGTGCATCTGTTTAGCCATTTAAGGCTCCCGTCTAGCCGCCATTTTGATTTCATCAGCTTAATGTTAATCCTATGGAATTTCGACTTTAATCCTCACATCTTTATTATTTGATCTATTTGAATGCAATAAAGTGCATCTGAAAGAGCAAAAAATAATCTATGCTTCTGTGGAATTACTTTTTTTCTTCAGTTTTTAAAAATATTTGAAAATATTCTTTAAAGACCGGAAAACTCAAAAACGAGTAGTTAAAATAAGAATAAAAATATTTTTAAAAATCTTAGGAAAAAAGTAATTCCACAGAAGCATTGATTATTTTTTGCTCTTTCAAATGCACTTTATTGCATTCAAATAGCTCAAATAATAAAGATGTGAGAATTAAAGTCAAAATTCCATAGGATTAACATTACGTCCACGAAATCAAAATGGCGGGTAGACGGGAGCCTTAAAGCGAGTTTGTGAAGGGAGTAGTCTAAGCTCTTGGTGTCTCCAAGAGTACATTTGTTCATTTTCCTTTTTATGGATAGATCCTCCACTCATAGTTTGATTTACCGTATAGATTTGAAGCGACATATTATTCCTTTTCACCTCTTGTGCCATAGCTAAACTCAATGTATTAACACTAAAAGTCAATAAGTCAGTCAAAGAGATGTTAGACAGATCGTTCACTTTGTATTTATTGGACAACTTATTACTGTAACAACAAATGTATACTGACTCTCCTCAAAATATCGCCTAAGTTATTATTATTATATATAAAGTTATTGGTAGTATTTTAACTATATGTGTTTGGACTTGTGCTGTGTAGCTATATGTGTTTGGAGTTTGTGCGAATAGAAATCAGGCAAAAACACCTAAGTAGAATATAATCCATAGATTCGTAAAATAAAGAATTGTTTTTACTTAAGCCGTGTGATCCCTTCATGTTACCAGTTCGTTCCACGCATTCTGGGGTCACGACGTTACAACGTAAATCAAAACTTTCAAAGAGAAAAATAAATATGAAAAAAAAAAATTGTAGCTCAACTGATGAAAACATGTTCGAGGACCGGCACATAGGCAATTCAAAATCGGCATATAAAAGATATCTAAAATAGCTCTTGCAAAATGTAACAGTATTTTAGTCAGACCTTTTCTCTATTGGCTATTTATCTCAAGCGGAAGATGATTTTAAATAGTCTGGCTCTATAATAAAAATGGTATAAATATCTCTTAACTGTATTCGACACACACATGTATATATATATATATGTGTGTGTGTGTGTGTGTGTGTGTGTGTGTATTATGTTGATTTTTTTATTTTAATTGTTCTCTTAATTGCTATGTGTCTTTAATAATAATTTAATTGCTTTATCATATATATATATATATATAGAGAGAGACATTAATTCATTTCTTTTTTCTAAAGGTTTGCTAAGTTTTTTGGTTAGCGTTCTATTTAACTAGGTTGTAATTTTTAATTAATAGTTGACATATGATTTGAATTAAAATATATAATTTTATTTCAGAAAACTTATATTATAATATTTTATAAAATATTTATTTAGGATAATATTTTTTATTTGATTGGTTTGGCTATTTTGATAATTTACTCATATTTTTTAAAAAATTTTGTAGTGTATATTCGTGGTTTTTTTAAGCTCTAATAAATTTTTAAAATTTGTGTTTAGAGATTATAGTTAATAATTTTGTATAATTTTCATAATTTTTAAAATTACGCCTAATTATCATTTTTAATTACAATTTTATAATCAAATGCCGTTTCTTTTCCAGATATTGTAGGTGAATGGCAATCAGTGACTGGAGATTCTCTTTCTATAACAAATGTTTTCCCACAAAAGGTTATGAAAGGTAAGCGTTTTATTCGTAATAGCGAGAAAGAACTTCAATGAGATTAGCGACTTTTTCATTTTTACTGTGCCACATAGTTTAATTTGTTTAATCATGTCCCCCTAGTTTTGCTCATATGTCTAAATGTCAAATTGCTACTAAGTATGAGTGTTTAGTGCATCTCGTCTCTCCCCAAAAATGAGTCAGTACACCAAATGAACCATAATTGCTCTAAATAGTCGCTGCGGTCGACCACATTATTTAATGGACCTCTTTTTTAAAGTAAAAATTCGTAAATTGATAAAATCTTCCAATGCGTTTTTGGAAGATAATTCATAACTGCTGCTCAGTTTTTCATATAAAATCCTATTGTATAATTATTATTAAAAGCCGGATTGCGTATGCATTAGGACATATTCCTTATTTGAAAAAAATGTAAAACTTGATAAGGTAATAATTTATTTAATCCTTAAGCTAGATGAAAATGTGTAGTAAGTAATTTTTGTTTCTAGGATTGCATAAATCTCCAACAGCCACAAATGGTTCTCCCGTTTTTGGTCAGTTTGACGGAAACCAAACTTATACTGCTCTTGCATTTGTTAACGTTGAAGGTGATCGCATCACAGGATGGTCAGGTAAGTACTTTTAGCTTTCGAAAATTTATTCTCTTTATGAAGATCTCACATTAATCCTTTTTATATTCTTATGGGATTTAGACAAAATATCTAATCCACATGAACATCCATGATCACAAGAGATTTTCTCTGTGATTATTTCAGAGATCTCATTTCCACTTACACAAATTTGGCATGCCCAATCCCAGATAGTGAGAACAGAGAAGCTTTAAGATTCCGAAGAAAATTTTTTGTTCATTTTTTAGATTTTTGGGTTGCTTATTTAAAGCGCAAAGAAAGAGGAAATTTAATTTCTGAGTATATTTTTCTTCCCAAGGCTTAAGGGCGCATAGGGAGGTGGGGAAAGAAAAATGTTTTGAAATTTGATGTTGGGTTATTATGAATTCAAGTTAGAGTGTGCTGGAGAAGAATTATTTGTGTTTTGAGTGTACATTTAGAGAAGTGGAGCAAAATTTTGCATTCAGGTTTCTACTACGAAAGATATTAAGGTCAGAAATTCTTAAGTCGAGGAAATGTGTAGTGTACGTATGAGCTTCATACTTGTGAAACGTTTATTTAAACCATCACTTTTGAGATTGATCGGATTATGTGTGCTTTGCTTCTAAAATTTGGAGACGAGCTTTGGCGGTGTAACCCAAAAAAGAGGAACAATTGCGAAAGTATAAGAGAACCAAAAGAAATTTAAGATGTTAAGATGTCTCAACAGAAGTATCATAAGGAAAGGAACATTTCAATTGATATTATATACTTTTATCTGATTACAATTATTGTCATTCCTCCAATATTTCGCTCGATGAAGATGCTATTAACATTTTAACTTTTTCTTGGAATAGATATTAATTTATTTCGATATTTCAGTAATTATTCAGGATTAATTATTTCGTAGATTTAAGGGGACTTAGTACCTTTCGAAATCAAAAGTAGAGCATTTTGACACACTTTTTTCAATTCTTCATAAATCAGCATTTTTTGCTCATTTCAATATGAAACTTTGCCAGTTTGTGTAATAAAGTGTATAATTTAAAATATTGGGTAAAGTTTTGCTATTAAATCAATACATTTTCTTATACAACATGAAATATGCTTACAAAAATTTAAAAAATAAATTAGCTTACCTTACGTTATCCACAAGATAACATTTGAAAGATGTACAGTAGAACCATAATTCTTATACCAAATTAAAGCTAAATAATGACCTTATTCTGTAAACCTCAAATTTTAAATTTATCTTGCATTAAAAAAAATTGAAAAATTAAAAAAGTTATCAAGTTTGTATTTAGTAACTTTTTTTTTCATGTATCATGTTATAAAATAAAATCTAATCATTATATTAAAAAAATTGAGGTTCACAGAATAAAGATCTACAAGTACAACACTCATGTAAATTTTTAAATCTCTGCATGCAAAACATTTTTTTTTAATCCTGTGTGAAAGTGTGAAAATAACAAACTGAGAAAAAGAGGTTTGTTTACATTGCATTACATAGAACAAGCCACTTTAGACATTTACATTTTTTGTTGCACATGGCGTAATAATTGTCGGATTTTGACGTGATTTGCTTTAAAATGCTCCTAACAATCAACACTATTTTTTGAAAACAAATTTGAAAAATCGAATTTTTGAAGGTGCAAAGGTACTTTGTCCCCTTAACAGCTTATATTAAGGAACACGCAATGTTCAAATTACAGTGCAAAAACACAACATCTGATAGTCAGCATACGGAAATATTGGTTTTGAAAGGAAAGCAATGTTTAATATCTCACAATAGACTTGTTCCGAGTTTTCGTGTCATACAATATGATGTTTAGAAATCTCAATAGCTGTCCCTAAAAGTTCTATTGCCTTCTTTTCTACGTAAATTCATATTTTTGAATTCTTGACTTTAATTTGTGGTGGATGCTTGTGGTCTAAATTTTAGAAGTCAAATCGTAAAAGAGGTCTACTACGTCTCCTAGAGAATTTCCAAGGTCCTTGTTCTTGTCGCAAACTCATATCTCATCCTTTTAAAGATGTCTATTCAGCTCAAATAAAATCACTGCTTTAAAGATTTTGTAATTTATACAATTACAATGAAAAGCGAACATGGTTAAAGTTTAGTTTTTCCCATATTTTTAATGACGTGAAAGGATATCTTAAGGAATAAAAAAATATTATTTTGAAATGGATAAAATACATTGTAAAGCCAATATTTGAGTTTCATTTTCTTTCATGAAATTTTTTTTTTTCAAATAAATCCTGATAAAAGAAAAAGAGAGCACTCTTAATTTAAAATTTTCTACACTATATTTTTCTGAACTCTCCGATACAGCAATTTTTTAAGGAAAAAAACAATCAATTTACATGAATTGTAAGTTGAAATGATTTATATATATATAATTTTGCAGCAAAGATTTTTTTAAATGTAGATCATAAGAACAAATTGACTGAAAAATCAGCTTGAAGATAAATCAAACAAATATTGACCGAGTATTCCACTCTGATCTATTTTTAATATTTTCTTTATAAATATATTTTCAGCGGATTTTTGTTCTGCTCTTGTATTATCATTTGTAACATTCGATCGCATCCAAAACGTTTTCAAAATAATCCAAAATAATTACGTGATCGTCATAAACGCGGTATATTCCAAATATCTTTTTTCAAACCATTGCTGATAATTTCGAATGGATATTTATCGCTATCCAAAGAGGAATTCCCTCCCTACCTTGGGACCTACTTTCTTTAGATAACTATGAGAATTATGATCCTAACATACCCTAGCGATCTATTTATTTCCCTTAGGGCTTAATATCTTTGTAAAACACTAACGTCGTGCCCAGGATATCCTAGCGATCCCTCTCTGTTTTCGGCTCTCCGCCTTGTTAACCAAGTTTTACCTTTTTACAACTTTTTTCTAACGTTTAGAACACAATTATACCTTGTTTAGCGCATCATAGGCGCATTTGGCTCTTGTACCATAAACTCAACTGCCAAGACAAACATTTGCTATATACTTGACGAAGCGCCAAGTAATTTCTTCTGTTTTAATTCTTAATGCAGATTATTTGAAATATTTTACCGTATGGTTGTTTAAGAGCATGAAACTAAATATTAATGGATTCAGTTTGTCAATATTTTTGTTTAACTATTCATGATATGATGAAAAATATATTGAGCAAAAAAATATTTCTTAAATATTAATAAGAAAAATTATTTTAGGTCACATCTACAATCCTCAGGACAACAAACAGGTGATGGAAACTTCCTGGCTTTCATACACGTTTTCAAACCGTTGCAACAACCCTCGAGCAAATGTGAAATATGGAATGTACAATTATACTAAGTGTAGCGCAGGTAAGTAACTATGTGTTACTTATAAAAAAATGAAATTATTCATCGATAGTAACTTTCATTTTTGAGTTATATGATCAGTACTTTTATAGTGGCACGAAAACAATGCAGTTGTATGTTATGTACAATCCACTCGGCATTTTTGTTTTGTTTTGGATGAGGTTGATGAATTGATACCGTATTCTTAATTAGATCAATTTATTTGCGAGAAGTAGCTTGCTGTGCCGAAAAGACAGTTACTGTTCGGGAAAACTTTTTTTTTGGTTTGATTCCAAGATAAAAAAATTTTGTATGATAAAATAATTCATTCGTTTTAAAGGAACTCCTTGTTTTTAAGTATTATATAAAATGTTATCATTGTTTGTTTTATCAATTTGCTCTATTCTTACACTGATATGTATGTTTAAAAAATCATAATGCCGATGAAAAAAATCTTTTTAATTGTGCTATTAAAAAATAAAATCGATTTAATAAAAGTGCACTGTAAATAGAAAAAAAAAAGTACCAGATAAATTTAAATCGAGGAAGAGAGCAAAAAAAAAAAAATTCTATTAATTTCTGTTATTTTTATATAGGGATCATAAATCGCAAAGAGAATATAAGCGAATTAAAGGTAATATATGATTAAATTTGGCTAAAACTAGTGCACGAATTAATTTATTAGATATCATCAAAAATAACGAACGGCTTCTTAAGGGATATCAACGTTATTCAGTAAATGGGACTATCTAAAATAATAACGACTAAACTGCTGCTTATTTTGACGTTACAAGTTCATAAGTTTATTTCTCTACCTGCCTATTACTACCATAACGCATGACTTGAAAATAATTTCTGGCAAATGTTGCATTTACCCGAGTTCTTGAACATTTCTGAAATGAACACAATACAAGGTTTCTTAAGACCATCCAGGTTCAACCAAGTCGGGACTCAATACAGGGTTTCATAAAGCTATCCAGTTTCGACTTTGATGGGGCACAATACAAAGTTTTTTAAAATTATGCAGTCCCCAACAGAGGACACGTTATAGGGTTTCATAAAGCTATTCAGTCAACTGTGATTTGATACAATACAGAGTATCATAAAATTATGCATCTTCCAACAGTGGTAGGACACGATATAGGACTTCACAAAACTATTAACTTCAACAGCTGTGAAATTGATGAAATTATTTCTCATTTCAGGCATTCTATACAACGCGATACATTAGGGATGAAAAGAAAGAAAGGAACTTTTGTATTTTATTTTAAAGAAATGGCCCGGCCCCGGCCCAATACGATTATTGGAAAGTGAAACTGTCTATGTTATTTAAATTTGTCAGTGATTTATCCGTAATGAACCTTAACATTTCAAAACTGGGAAGGAGGAACGTACTCAATGAAAAAATAATAACTCTTCATATAAAATCTGTAAATTTTATTAACTCTAACAAAATTCCTGCTGTAATTTCTTCTTTTGAAAAACAAAGAGAAATTTAATTTAATTGAAAAGTAAAATCTGGATTGGTATCAGAGTTTTCTTTAACTAACCGAAAGTAGCTCTTGTATTGATCAGTAGCAGTTGTAAGTATTCCCTATTATTCTTGCCAGTATTTATATGAAAATGCATTTAGCATTGGCGTGTGTTTCCACAGTAAGTAACCAAAAGGCATGTAAACACAACCAAATTATTCATAAAAAAAGTTTTGTCACAAGATTAAAATGTTCTTTTAACCGCAGTTATAGAGGATATGCGATAAAAGTGAAAATGGGTTATCTGTTTACTTTAGTGGTTTACCTGTAAAGTACTACTTTTCTATACTTTTACGAATCGAACTTCATTTTCGTGACTAATTTAGCACACATTATGTGACGTACCTTTTTTTCTTGATTGATTTTTGTGCTTTAATATATTATTTGAACTGCTATACTTTGTGTGATATTCTGTTTTACTTTTAGGTACGTGCTAAAACTGCCAGAATTCATTCCTTTCAGATGCATTTTTGGTTATATAGCATATTTTCTTCGGATTTAATCTTTTGTTATTGTGTATGTATTCGAGAACATTTTACTAAAACTGTAAACGTTTTTGTTGTGTGTTTGATTTAAATACTTAGCAATGTAAGTTTAAAATAAAATATTTTATACCATCAATTAGTGTTCTATTTTACTCAGTGTTTGTTTACTGAACGTTTGTGTGCATGGGGGAGGGGATTTATACACTTCTCATCTAACTCAATCAAAACAATGATTGTAAATCAACGAGTGTTCATAGACAGTCTTTCGAAATTCCAATATTTATGAATGTTAAGATAACCCATCCCACATATCTGACGATTCGTGCATGCAAATCCTAATTGAAGAAAAGATCTTCAGGCTTCATGGTGGAGACAGCTGCTGGCAAAATGGAACTGGGCCTCAAGAGAATTTGTATATTGTGATTCGAATGTCAAGGCCACCGGGACTCTGAAAATTGCATAATCGTCAATAGACGAGGGTTCGTAAAAATCATATTGCAATGGTAGAATTTTAAACAACTGTTAAAAAAAAAATACGAAACAATACATTTAAAAATATTTTACTCACTGTTAATAAATCGAAAATGAAAAGAACTAAAATAAATAAGTGTTAATATATGCTTAACTAAGAACCAATTGATTTGTTGAGTTAATTTTGTATTCATTTTTTTTCTTCTGACCATCATTTTAGTTTTTATTATTGTTAGTATTCAGATGTTTTATTTATTTCGTTTCTCAAAATGAAATTAGCTTATATTTCCAATTTCGTAAAATTATGGTTGAAAGTTAAAAGTTATGGGAGTCTTAAAAAATTAGTCTAAAATTGAGCGTCTCAAACATTTAATGATATAAAATTTCCCCTTTAAGATTTTTCAAAGACCTTTCCATCAATCAACGTTTCACAGTTATCTTATTCTAAAAATATAAAAATAAATCTAAAGAAGTAATTTTTTTTTAAGAAATATAAATACAGTTACAAATAAAAAGTGAAAAACAATATCTTCCAAATTGTTTGGCATTTGAATTCTACATATCATGAAACCACCTATTTAAAAAATTTAAAGGTTCGAGAAATATTTAAAATGAACCGCACTTGATAAATATTCGGCGATGGAAAAGTATTATTCAGCTTTTGTGAGAAGTAACTAGTATATGTGTATCTAAGGGAACTGAGATGTCTTCGACAAGGGAAATAGAAAGATTTGTACCAAATTTAAATATCTCTCACTTTTTTAAAATTAAGTTGCATAATTTTACAATGAGATACCTGCATATTTAGGTATCTGTCATCACAATTAGACACACGAGTAATTATATGGGCAATCAGCAATCGCTAATTGTATTGTAAAGAGTTCTCGTGCGCATTCCCCTTTAACTAACCTTCAGGAGTACTTTATTTCGTTGTATGAATAGAAAGCCTTGCCTTGTAAATGAACCATGATTCATGCAAATGAACATTAATATGCATGAAGAGTAGTGATTAGGAAATGATGGAGATAATTAAACGAGATAATAGGAGATAGAGGAATTAGCAGGATTGAGGAGCACACTATATGGATTCGATCAAGTAAGGTGTGGCATTCTAAGAGTTATCAATCGACTCAAATCTACTATCTAGAAAAGTAATAGAATTGGTTCCAGTTTTTCTGTTACCAGGATAAGTAGAAGTATAAATTATAATGATTAATTGAGGACGCGATTAAGATAACGCTCTCCAAAGCATATTATTTTAATATTGAATATAGATGGAATACAATCGGTGATAGATTTATTGAGTGATTATTTATTGCATCTCGATGGCTGTAATTAAAAAAAAATTACTTTAATTCGTTGTAGTACTTCCATTTATAAGTCGTGTACTTGCATTTTCGTACATTTTGCATAAGTCCATTATATTTGTAACTTCAAAATTTTGCAGAGTACTTATTAATATAACATTTACATGAACATAATTATAATTTTAGAATTTAATAATTTTTATTTTAGCCAGAAGTGCCATATTTTGAATTTCGTTAGGGTTAACAGATTTTATAAATGAAAACTACCTAAATAAATTTAGGGTTTTTACATTTTGAGATGCCTTTCAACACTAGATGGCGCTATGAGCTGGAGCTTTACTTTGTGTCTTCTTTCCAAGGGGTCTATACGAATACGAATAACGGCAGATGGAAGAATGTGACTAACAGAGGAAGATGTGCGATTTGATAGCTCTTTTAATACGTATAACCATTAGTTCTATTCTAACTAAGTAAATACTGTACAATAATATATGGTTTAATTAAATGTCATCTTATAGAAATACGCTTTGTTATTGAATCCAGGAAACCCCTAGACATCTTTAAAACGAGCCATGTATTCCATTTCTGTAGTTAGGATTCTACATAAATAGCAAGTTTCTAGATTTAAATTTATTAATTTAGACATTAAACAATTAGGTACATAACAAATAATTAAGGATTGACAGATTAATATACATTAAATATATTCTCCAGGCAGAACATCATGTTTATTAGTTGGCTTTTCTGCCTTAATTGTTGGTTATTAGTGTTCCAATCGTCATCTCTCCACCCGTGGCCACTTGAACGCAGAGTGGTCACTTAATGAAATGTAAAATTTCATGATTCAAATTTCCCTGAAATATCGGGTAATATCTAAAATTTGTGATTGTTCTTGGGAAAAAGTTATGTTCATAAAGTAAGAAATAAAATAATTTTATAATGTGGGAAATATTAGTACTATGGATGAAATAGATGTTTTGGAAAGTGTAACAGAATATTCCATAAAATAATATTTTGGGAAGAAACCAAATACAAATATTTTTTTCTATGCATGGCACACTGTTTTACAATTTTAACATTCAATTTACTAGCATTCATCAATTTCTTATAAATAATATATTTATGGAATCAGGGAAATAAAAAAAAAAAATGCAAAATGTCAAACATTATAATTACTTTGCAGTTTTACTCGTATAAATCTCGAGCTAATGATCAGATAATGACATTTGGAACTCAGCCTGTTCGTATCATTTTTTATGGATGAAATAAAGATTTTATAATGTTACTTTTATTTTTAGAAGTTAATTAACTATGTTTATTAATTTACTAATTGATATCACAATTTAGATCTCTTCTAGTCATTAACATTGATATCAATATACATATATATATATATATATATATATATATATATATATATATATATATATATATATATATAACATGATTTTCTGTTCTTCATTGCGATTGCGTAGTTCGTATGAATTGCATTCATACTGAGCCTGAACACTTAAAGTATAAACCCGTAATAAATACAACTTTACATGTGAGACGCGGATGCCAATCTCAGTTTCAAGCATTTTGAGCTCTTGGGGTTATTGCTGAGTATAAATCAAATATTGGAAGCCGGAAGGCTCAAGTTGTAACACCCGATCGATTCGGGCGTTATCTTGTGCCATCACTAATTTCAAATATTAAATACTACGACACCAATAATTACAGAACCACCAAAACAACTTTCACAATTTATTATTATATATCTACTATGACATCAATAATAGTGCTCTCCAGGTTAAGTTTACTAACGCTTTAATTCAACTCACCAATAATAATCTAACAGCTTCTTACCAATATCTTTTATCAACTGCAACTCCGAATCTGGAACAACTACTAAAAATACTAGAACAATTCTCAATCCGAGTGATCTATACTCGGACCTCAATTCTAATCTGTAAATCCGACATCCTATAATATAGCACTTAGATTCCACCTCCTCTCACTACAACGCCTCTCTGATCCTCCTTCAGATACTCTACTCCTTCAGATGGAGTTTATATAATTCTCAACTCCACCGCTTCACTTCATTCCTAACTGCTTTACATATTAATGTTCTTCATCACGTTTCATTTTTGGTTGGGCAAAGGTTGTTTAGCGAAAGCAATCAATCTCAATTGAAAGTCCCCAAGGTTAGTGAAGAGAAACCGCGAATAGCCCAATGTCACAAAGTTAGGAACAATTATAATGAAAAAAAATATGTCACAATTATGAAATGAATTGGACCTTAAATGTCCTTATGTAAAAAGGTTGTGAGGAAGTCGAGTAAAAGTGAGACATTATCTATTACAAGGTATTAAGATCTGATTGTGGTTCAACATTCTGAGGTCTTGTGTAAAAAAAAATGTGACTCTAATATGATGTCAATCAAATTATTCTAATTAGGAAAAAAATCAAATAAAAAACATTTAAGTCTAAAAATATTTCAGATTCATATGAATTAGAATCGATGCAATTAGTATCATGTAATGCTTAAGAGTAAGTTGCTGATAGGATTTCTCAATTTCTGAACCAAGGTCAAATGATCCTGATGATATCCTAACTTTGTGAAAAGTCTGAAGTTCTAGAATTAAAGTAAGGAGGATCTCACATCAATCTTAATAGTTACCTTTGACTAGGTTCATAATAAACCCACTACATAATCTTCGACTCCATTGAGTACAGCTTCACTAGGAAAGTATTTTTAAATATATATATATCGTTTTTTTTACCCAGTACTTGATGAATAAAGAAGCTAGTATGAATTTTTTCAGTTAAGATTGCTTAAATATTGAAAATATATAAGAGTAGAATATACATAAAATTTATATATATAACTATATATATATATATATCTACCTCCCCGGCCTACCATAGTAAAACACATTTTTTTGGCAAAATTAGTTTTTTTTTATTCAACATAATTCCCTTCAAGGGTGATACACTGATTATAGCGAGCCTCCAACTTTTCGATACCATTTTTGTAGTACGATTTGTCCTTTGCTTCAAAATAGGCCTCAGTTTCGGCGATCACCTCTTCATTCGACGAAAATTTCTTCCCAGCGAGCATTCTTTTGAGATCTGAGAACAGGAAATAGTCGCTGGGGGCCAGATCTGGAGAATACGGTGGATGAGGAAGCAATTCGAAGCCCAATTCATGGATTTTTGCCATCGTTTTCACTGACTTGTGACACGGTGCATTGTCTTAGTGAAGCAGCACTTTCTTTTTCTTCAAATGCGGCCGTTTTTCGGCGATTTCGTCCTTCAAACGGTCCAATAGCGCTATATAATAGTCGCTGTTGATGGTCCTTCCTTTTTCAAGGTAGTCAATGAAAATTATTCCATGCGCATCCCAAAATACAGACGCCATAACCTTGCCAGCCGACTGTTTTCCCACGCTTTGGAGCGGGTTCATCGTGTGCAGTCCACTCGGATGACTGTCGATCGGACTTCGGAGTGAAATGATGGAGCCATGTTTCATCCATTGTCACATATCGACGCAAAAACTCGGGTTTATTACGCTTGATCATCTTCAAACACTGCTCCGAATCATCAACTCGTCGTTGTTTTTGGTCAAAAGTGAGCTCGCGCGGCACCCACTTTGCACAGAGCTTTCTCATACCCGAATATTCATGAATGATATGATGTACACGTTCAGTCGATATCTTTAGAGTGTCTGCTATTTCATTCAATTTCAATTTACGGTCATTCAAAATCATTTTGGGGATTTTTTTAATGTTTTCGTCGGTAACAACCTCTTTTGGGCGTCCACCGTCTTCGGTGCTCATTTCACCACGTCTAAACTTAGCATACCAATCCTTGATGGTTGATTTTCCTGGGGCAGTGTCCGGAAACTCGGCATCAAGCCAAGATTTTGCTTCAACTGTATTTTTTCCCTTCAAAAAGCAATATTTTATCTACACGCGAAACTCCTTTTTATCCATTTTTTTCACAATAACAAAAGTTGCTTCACTCAAAATGCTATAATTCACAAACTAATGGTCCGACAGCTGTCAAATTTATACACGCATCTTTTGAGGGTTAAGGCTAACTAAACAACATATGGATTTAATTTTAGTAGCGCCATCTATGTGTCAGGCCGGGGATTTTTCAATTGACCCGTTACAAGGGTGGCTCAAAAAGTACCTGATTTAGGAATGGGTAACTAGGTGAGTCATTAATCGTAACGTCCAGGGACCGTTTTTATTTTTTTTTAAGAAGTCCATGAATATTACACTGAACGCATCTAAAAAAAACCTTGTCCATAACCTTTCCGATCGATAAGACAGTCTGTGCCTTTATTTTTTTTTAAGTTTTTAAGGTTTTTAACTGGAAACATTTAATTATAATGTTTTAGTGTTTCGAAAAAAATTTTAAATTTTTAATTGAATAATTTTTAATTGGATATTTTTAATTGGATAATTTTAATGGATAATTTTAATCGGATAATTTTAAATGGATATGTTTTAATTGAAATTTTTTTGTTTTGTTTTGTTTTTGAAAATAATTAGTATCGCCATTCAATTTTTCTTCTTTGTTTATTGGTTCTTTTCTTTAAATTACAACTTGAATTTTTGGAGTAATCCAATTTTACCCAACAAGATGCATTGGGGGAGGGTTGGTACCATAGAACTAGTTTAACCCCACTATTCAGTCCCCAGTCTGAATATGCATGTTTTGTTGGGTATTCGAATTATTTGATTTATTCTTTGGTTCTAATTAATTTCAAATTTGATTCATCTCTTAGTTTCAAATTTGATTCAGTTTCACCTTTTTTACTTAGTTCTATAAATGTTTTTGTTTTTTTGTTGATTTTGGTTTTTAATTGTTCTCTTCCTTTTGTGTTTTTTAATGATAAATTATTTGCTT
>BMAW01106065.1:928-11081 GCA_019974015.1 Nephila pilipes | reverse complement strand
GGCAGCAATTTATAACATTATCGCAAAATAAACCTTCAAAATAAACTTCAGCTGATATCTCCGGTCATTCTTAGCTATGAAAATTAAATCTTGTACGATACCGCTACATATAAGGAGAATAGAAAATATAATAAGGCCTAAAAATAAATGTAAACAATAAACTCAGAAAGCAGAAATCTTCAATATGCAATGCATTATTTAATGACGCTTAACATGCTAAGTAATTTTAATTGATTTTTATTTTAAGAGATATGAGATATTAAAAATGATTATGAAACATATTAACACTAAAATGACAGGAAAGTTCAATAAATTTCATTTGAAAACTGATCTAATCATAAACTTGTTCTCTATCATTGGCCGTATATACAAAAGCGATAACTTCAAAATGGCAGAAATCTACTCAGATTAATTTAAATTTTAATTCCTTCTCTTAAAATAAACAAAAATAACGTTCAAATATGTTGATTTTTCTAGAAAATCTACATAAATGAGGATTAATGATCGTGAAAATAATTTCGGAAACAGTTTAAATATATGTTGCATTCTTCAATTTTCCATGATTAATAATGAAGGTTAATTCAAAACCGTTATATTTATTTGATAAAAATTGAAATGTGTTTTGCAAAAATAGAACCACTTAACGCTCGTTAGACGGAACAACCACCAAATCTCGAGAAAGATTAGTCTTTGCTGCAGAAGCATTTCGTGCTCGGTGAGTTTAAAGGCAAGCAAATGGCATTGCTCAGCTGTCAATAGAGTTGAAAAATGGTTGGCGTTCTTGGTGCTTGTCAGTCGCTCGATCAGGTGCCTTTGTTTTGGTTTCCAAGTAAAGACAATCTAAAACATTGTTGTCGTTTTAGCCCCGTGAAAGCATTGTTTGCCTCTTCCGTTGCCTTGAAGGTCTGGGTTTAAGTCTTATTTTGTTTATAATTGTATCCTTGTTCTTAAACAGGAAGTAAATTATCTTGGCCGGATTTAGAAACAATTTAAATTCAGCTATATGGTGAAATTTGGGCCTGTAAATAGGTATGAGGAAAAAGTCAATTACAAAGTTTCTTTCATAAGATTGTAGCTGGGTATACTGCTTTTCTCAAGGGCCAGTGAAGATATAACTCAATACAGCTCAAGTATAACTTTAATAAAGATTATTTTAAATAATATTTTGAGTGGTGAAGAACACAAATTAGACTCCAAAGAAAGGATGTTTGTGTAAAGTTCATTTAAATTGAAGACTTCTGGAATTCCCTAACTGTTTTTCCAGGGCTTTAAATATTTTTAAAAATTGTGGTTACAGAATCAAGTAGAATAGCTTAATGAGGCTGTGACAATTGTGAAATTTCATGTATTGATTAGTAAAATTTTACAGAGTAACAATTGATTAAATAAGACTTGAAAATGCCTGTGCTGATTATCACGCTGTCTAGAAATGAAGTGAAGGAAAGTATATTACCTAACACTAACCTGATGGGAAAACTGAAACTAGAGACAAACACAGAACAGTCAGTTGTAATTTAAATATCTCTAAATATTATTTAAGTTGTCAACCTTCATTTAAAGGTGTTAACTTAGTATGTGAATAATTAAAGTGCTTTGCAAATTAGAATCTAAAGAAAATGATTTAGTAAATTAACTGGAAAGAAATTTGCTTAATTGGGTCAAAGCCTGCGGTTTATACTGATTACAAAAAGGCCTTGGCATTTTAAATATATGTATATATAGCACTTATATATATATATATAAATCAGGCCTACTCACATATTTATCATCTAAATTTCACAAAAATAATTTGTTGGTGGGATTGAAGATTAAACGTTACAAGAATTTTACAGAACACTATAGATGGTCTGGATAAGACTGTTTTCATTAAATTAGATGTGCTATTATTATATGAAAGTTAAAATATACAATGTATACTTTTCACTTTGAAGATTTGTTTGATTCTAGATATTGAGACTTAATTAAAAGTTATTTTGGTGCTTTAAGTATTTAAATTAATAGTTCTCTTCTGAAAAATTTGTATTTCTTAATAATCTAGTCCTGAAAGTAAATTATATCGGTTGCATCGGTACTTATATAAAAATTAAGGTATACATCAAGGGGTGGTGCTAGTAATGTACTGCTAATATTTATAGGCATTTCAGTTATAGTTTTAGAAAATAAGGACTTCTAGATTTTAGACATGTTGATGACATCTAATTTTCAAATTAATCATAACTTGAAATTCAACCAGTTGTCTTTTCATCTTCTTCCCCTTAAATTTGATTAAAACTAATATGAACTCATTTGAAACAGTTTTCATATGATAATTTAAAAGTTGAGAATAATATTATTATAATATTTATGACAGAGATAATTATAGTTCCATACTAATGAAGTTCATTTTTCTTTTTCTTTTCAATTTAAGTTTAAAGATTTTAGAAGCAGTATGTATTTTTACTCAAGAAATATCAAAATTAAAAGTGCTTCCAATATCAAAATAATTTAAACAGTTTCTTTTAATAGTTTTGGCTAAGCCGATTATCCTGTTAAGTTTTGAGAGGTGAAATCTAAGAATAAAACTGTTTAATTCATTTTATTATTGTTATTTTCTTGAATTTTTGATAATTTTGCTAAATTTGAAGGAATTAGAATATTTAAATATTTTATTTTGAAAATAAAGAGATCTAAATGCAATAAAATCTTTAAAGTTGCATAAGTATAACACAAAACAAAATACACATAAGCATTAACTAATAATAATTGTAACTATGGCATTATGAAATTTAACTATTTAAGCAATAATAAAACCAGAAATTTAAAATATTCAATTATTACAGGATTATAATCGAAAAACACCACATACACATAGAATCATAAATCATAAATCCAGGAAAAGAAAAGAAATTAATGTCAAAAACTTGGTAAAACTATTGAAAATGCTTTCTCAGTCTTGAGACCGAAAGCATATTTATCTAGTTTAGGGTTTAAACTTTTCTCCTTCAGCATAATTATTAATATAACAAAGGCAGTAAAAACTGAAACGTAAAATTAAATAAAATTCTTTATTTTAAATATTTTTATTAAAGAATCCAGTGAAATTATTATTGGCTGGTATGTACATCCAACTCTTTTTACACGGTAGATAAAGTTCCTCAGAAAACCGTGCAAAGATTCGTGTAAAAATACAAGTGACGACATAGTAAATTTTGGGATATGTTCGCAACTTCAAGAAATCATTAAGATGAAACAATAATATTTTCTAAAAACTACAAAGAAGTTTAATGAAATCCATATTATATGATAATAAAGCAAAACAATTCATTTTATTACAAATATGATGGAAAAGATTGTACAGTGAAAATTCAATCTCGGTACCTTACAACAGCATAATTCAAATTGAGTAAGAATAAAACTACTATCTATGTTATTCAACGCAACTTTACATATTAAATTTGTACGTTTGTGAACTGGATCAAAATGCTCTCATTAGTAAAATGTGAACGACACTTACTACTTTGAACATCGACTTTGATTTACAGTAATTTACTGCCAATCTGAATTTTATTCGTTCTGATCATCGTCGTATGGCAAAAATCGTATCTCAAAGCAATTTTCCCTTTTAAAATAATGTAATGTATTAATGCGTTCTAGCGATATAAACTATTCCAAACACAGTTAAATTACATATAATATACAGATTTGTATATAAATAAACGAGTAATATGCCCACATAATGTTTATTAATTTATTTATTAATATAATAACTTACATCTTCAATAATCATCATAAGCAATCAGACCTTTTGGCCTCACTTTTAACTTTACTGCGTGAGACCTTCACAAAGGTAACGATCAGAGGTCTGTTTCTGCCTTCTTTTTAAAATGTTGAAGAATGTGAGACACCTATCATCAAATAAAGCACTCTATTTCTCCCTGGGCAGGTCTCTAGATTGTCTTTCTCTGGGTATGTTTCTCTTTCTCAATTTCTCAGGTATCTCTCCTTTGGAAGGTGCAGCTTTAGCTTCTTCTGCTTGGTGATCGTGGATATTGCAGAAGGATTACGTATACTCATTGCCAAGTCGTTATTACAGACGCCACGCTAATGCTTTGGAATGTCATGCTGCTTCCATTTAGGATCATTTTGTAGGCTTTTCACTGTAGTTTGGTCTTTAATTTTGGGATCCATGGTTTAAAATAACAAATATGCTGGTGGTTCTTACTATCAAAAGGTGAAAAACAGGCTTTCGTCAGCCAGTCAACACGTCGTGGCGGCCATACAGAGGACTCTGGTTAACAGCCAAACAGAGCGACATAGCGGGTAGAAGCGGCAGGAAAGCTGAGGCAGAACTTCTGCCATTTAAGGGATCACCTATGCAATTGTGCATAACAGATTCGTATCTCAAATTTTCGTTGTGTCTCGGTATAAATTTTAAGTGTTTCATGTTATCTCAAAACATTCGTGGCAATAATTTAGGACATTGCGTATCTCAGTACCACTGTACATGAAAGTACTAGCTCGTTATTGGCCTATATTGGGTTTGTGGTTATTAGTCTGTTATTGGCGTTTTGTTTTGTTTCTCAAGTTGCTTATATTTCTGGCCAGTGTTCTGCCACACAGAAAACTTGGGTGGTTGAAATTGTGCACGCTCTATGTTAGGATGTGGCATGTTCCATGCCTTCTTAAAATTCAAGTCCTCATAAAATTAATCAGTTTTAGCAGCTGAACTTTATCTACCATTTTGCCATTATAGACTTCTTTGTTATCATGATGTAAATTTTGTAATCTTCTTCACCACAAGGCTTTTAACATCAGTCCTTCCATTTCAATATGCGTTGTTAAAATCTGCCATCAAATTGCATTTTATAGGGTTATAATTTCAGAACACACAGCTGGATTTTACAATTTCTACTTTGACATGCTGGCAAAATATTTCTATGAAACATTTAAAGTTCAGTAGCTCGCTGGTGGCAAGAAGCATGTGATTTAAACATAGTCAGCAATTTTCTCCGTAGCCTGACTTGATCATTCTTGCTCACTGAGTCTAGTGTCTTTGAAATGTCGTGTGTCTTACATATGTGACATCAAACAAATACTGTCAAAATAAATTGAAAAACAGGATTCATTTAAAATCATGAAAAGTATGATGTGACCATTGTTATTTCAAAATGCGTAAAAAGAGTTGGGTTTGTAGGGCAAGAGGAATTTGATGAGTTTGTACATCGAATCTACCTTTGGCAATCTTATACAAGGGCTGGTTTGGCTCCTGAGAGTAATTCCTGCTAGTTCCATGGTGACTTTGGCATCCAATTCATGTGAGGCTCAGCTTGCTTTACTTATTTTTAAATGGAGATGAAGGAAAATATACTGTAATCTATATACAGGTTATTAGGAGTAAAAGTTCTGAGATAGATAAATGGCAGTCTATTAATTTATCCTCCCTATCGGCGATGGGCATTGGAACACCTCTGGCGTTCCAGACTTACTATGAGGGTATGCAGGAGAGGGAGAAGTGGGAGGAAAAAGGCAAGAGAACGAAACGTCACTCAGTTTGTTCAGAATAGGGACTGCACGAGCTATCATATGAAACTGATTCGTGGTGCCTCTATCGATAACTGAGGAACTGGTTTACAGATTATTTAAAACCAATTAATTCTTTGATAATTGGCTGGAAGCTCCACAGATTCCGATCCTCAGGCTGGCCTCAGCTATACTGGGTGCAAAACTTCACTAATTATATTTCATCTTTTCAAAATAACTGATAACACAAAATAGTAGAAATTGAATTTGAAACGTATTCTACATGGAACAAAATATGTAATCAATTTTTGAAGCACTTTATCATCCTTTATAGGGCAGAGTAGAAGCTGCTGATATAAAACAACAAAATATACTCATGGACAAAATTGGCGCGCAAGAAATAATTATGGGATCATGAAACTTGTATGAAATTTTATGTCGGAGATATGCAAGTGATTAGAAATGCAACGTGATTGCGGGTATAGCCGGTAAGGGCGTTTAACGTCGTTCTCCGTGGAGTATAAACAGGTAGCAATCTTGTTTGAGTATGCTGAATCGTTTACAAAGGAAGAGCTGAGGTAGATACCCATTACGCCGTTTTGGAAGACAATGCTGAACGGCTGTCGCGGTTGAGAGGAGAATCATCGATAAGCGATTGAGCTGGGTGGTCAGCTGGGCAGGTGTCGATCAATTAGGCCACTCTGATTGTGTTGGCCAGAGGAGGTGTTGCGGGGCCAGTGGATCCGAGGAGATGTCATTACACGAAGACCAGGCTCAGGACGCCTCGGCAGTTGTCGTCAGAGGCCGCCACATCGTAAAGAAATGCACGCTTACATTAACTGCTTCATCGGCCGCCATCCAGGCGCAGGCCTTGCAACTTCACTAGGGAGACTCTGTCTTCTCGAACCAACAGGGTGCCATGCTGAAGGACATTTGGAATCGAGGCGCCCATTACGTGTGCTGCCCTTGACGCCTGCACCATCGACGTCTCCGTTTGGGTGAGTGCCACGCACACGGAAACTGGACTGCAGTGAAATGGAAGCCGGTCGTCTTTTAGCAGTGAATCCAGATTCAATCTGGCACTGATGACAATCGTGTTTGTGGGGAGACTCGAGGTGAACACCATCCTGCCTTTGCTTTACAGCGACACACGCTCCCACAGCTGAATTGGCGATGGTATGAAGTGCCATTGCCTACAATGCAGGTCACTAGTATTGATCCGTGGCGGCATGGCCCAACGGTATGTCCATGACATCCTGCAACAACATGTGTTGCCGCTCATGCAACATTTTTCAACAAGTCATGCTCGGCCTCACGGCAAGGTGTCTGGACTATCTCCCGCACTGTTACTACCCGCTGCCACAGGCCTGCCAGAATCCCAATTTCTCCAAGACCAATGTCTCCAATCAGGCATCTGGGATCATTTGGGGTGCTTGAGTTGGCATCCCACGAGTTTGAACGAACTAGAGCAGGTTACAGCAAATATGGAACGAAATGTCTCCAGGAACATCATACAGAACTGGCCCATGCCGCAATGTCCCGTCGTATCGCATCGTGCTTTCGCGCTGCGGGGTTCAACTGGGTATTTAATCCTCCGTTCTTTTGCCTTTTCTCCTGAAATAAATTATCCTTTTCTTGCTAATTATTTATTTATAAAGAAGTCATTACGTATGTAAATTTCGTTTTCTTGACGACTCCTTCTTGGTTAGCTAATTTTGTTGTCCATGAATAATAAGAACATATAGAAAATGTAAATAACACAAGGTCATATGGAGGATATGCTATTGTTACTTATTTACTTGGTTTCAGGAAGCTGTAAAATGAAGTATCCCGCAGTATATAAAATTTAGTTCGGCATTGCGGCCCCCCATGCAGAATGGGAGGAATTGTTTGACATTGGAGTGCCGGAGGCGTTTTGAACCCTAGACCAGAAAATCCAGAGAAAAGTTGATCGTCGCTTTTTGCTGAGTCTTTGTCAACTAGACTAAAAGAGACGTCTATATCCGGCTAGTTATTAAGGCCTTTTAACTTCTGGCGTTGTTATTCAAGAGAGCCGATGCATACTCTCCCTCCACTATCATCGTGATGATATGAAGAAAAACGTACTAACTGATAATAAAAGAGAAGGTCACTTTTCCAATTTTTTCTGCAACTGATATACATCCCCACCTTTTGTAGAGTTGTTTTTTTTTTTGAATAGTTTCCATTGGTTGACTCTAGTCTCGTCGACACGTGCGCCGTAGCCTGTGTATTACTAACAGTGACTTATGTGAGGTTGTCTTAGTTAGACTCACTCAGACAAGTATTTTGCGTCGGAGGCATAGGCAACCCGTTATTCTTGGCTGTGCTTCCATCTAGTGTTCAAATTCTGGGTCACTACTTCGGCGGCTGACAGTTTCTGTCCCGAGGAAGGGGAGAAAATGATTTTGTGAGGTCGATTACGTTTCGATTCTAATACCAGTGGGTCAAAAGTAAAGTTCACCGGTCGATTTTGCGATCGAAGAACTAGGCTAAAAGAGACGTCTTCCTCGGGCTATAGGCGTTTTAACTTCTGCCGTTGTTATTGAAGACAGCCTCTAATGTAGAATATTATCTGCTGAGTTCTACAATGAAGGCCTTCGATAGGTCAAAAAGCGCTGGGAGAAATGCATCTCTGGATAGTGTCAATAGGGCAAGTTTTAAGAATAAGATATCTCGAGGGTAATAATTAAAACTTTAGGAAACTGAAGGTTACTTTCATCTACGACTTTCTTAAACCGTTCACTCCCAGCGTATCACATGCGATATGTTCGCCTTTGCTCTCCTGTGCCCAGAGTATCACATTAAATACTCTCCGAGAATGCCTGCTGCAGACCAACGTATCAATAGATGAGAACGTTTTGTTTGATTTTCTTAACGTTACTATGTGGCGTTACAATACCGCGAAATCTATATAGATAGGTTGTTTGGAGTGTTGACCTTGGTGATACTGGCTTGGATTTCACTTCTGGCTTCCAGGAGGGGGGTAATTGTTAAAAACACGTGTTGCGGTGCGGCTCTTTAAATGTAATGACATGATTTAAAGGTTGTAGAACCGAAAGCACTTGCTTTCGGTTTGGTTTTTTGTTTCTTGCTTGCTTCTTAAAGTTCTAAGGAGAATTTATGGCTTTTTATGGGGGTTAGGGTTTTTCGTAGCAGATGCTCTCAGCTGTTCTTTTCATTCGGTCGGTTTTTATTTGTAGCGACACTCATAACGAAAAGAAAGAATTTATCTGATACTGAGTTTCGCGAATTAATGAATGAATCTGACAGTGATAGCGAAAGTAATCAAAATCTATGCGTAGCCATTAAATGAAAAAAAAAAGACGAAGAAATGTGCTGTTTGTTCAAAATCTTGCGTGAAATGTCAAATATTGACAAAATATGTGTGTAAGACATGTGACGTTGGACTATGCGTTGAAGAATTTTTTTTATAAAAATACTATACAGCAAAATAAGATTCATTTCTTATATCTTAATATTCCATGTAATGGTACATCATTACACCAATAAATTTATGTAACAAATGTAAGTATATTTTGTATTTTCTTAAAAGATAATGATTTTTATGTAATTATTTTATGTGTAAAACATACAATTTTCGATTAAATCTTTTTTTCTTTCGTATATATTAAGTTTAATGCATTTTAAATATTATATGTGAAAACCAAAATATTCTAATGAATAGCCGATTTTAGAGGAATTTTTTTCGCTAATTAGGCTTAATATCTAAAATCGTCTGGGCACAGCGTGGCACTCCGCGGTAAGAAGCCGCGGGTCCAGAGAAGTACTTTTTTCTCCCTCCGGTTGCGAAAGGGTTAAACCAAATGAATCAACATTAATAATTATAACGTACAACATTGTGTGCATAAGAATCAATTAATATGTTGAGTAAACTTTATCCAGATACTTCGGTTGTTTCTTAGAATAATTATACCTTTACATAGCCCCTCAAATATATCGTAGACTTTCTTCTTACCAAGTCTAGTATTGACAGTTACGAACAATAGATTGCAAATGGAATAAATTATAGAAATTCCATACATAGACTCTTAGAACCAATGAAAATTTTGCTTAAAATGTCAGATGGAAGCCCTACAGCATAATTACACGTAGTCAAACTTCGAGTTGCATGAGGATTAATTCTGTTATAAATCTAATTAATAAAAGAATTCCGAGTTGGAAGTATTTCCCATGAAACGCTCTAACTCTTAGATGCAAGAAGATATAAATTGTATATTAATAATAAAATTATAATATAGTATGTGTTATATATAATACTGGGAAGGATTGAAAAGGCTTGATCTCTTGGAGGCTTAATAGCCCCAATTCTTGTTGTACGTGTCGATACCAAGATTTAATGACCGTTGTACTCTCGTCGTCAGAACGAAACTGAGGTCCCTTTAAGTGTTGTTGCTTTCTGTATCTTTAAAGTTCATTTTTGTAGAATTTTTCTAAAATAATTTTTTAGCATTTATTTCTATTTTTAATTTTAGGTTAATGCAATATTTAACATAGCTTTCCTTTATATCGTAAAAATTATGATTGTGAATTTATTCATATATAATAGTTTTTACTCTTTTGATTCTTTTTGGTTTTGTTCACTCATTGTCAAAAAAAAAAAAAAAAAAAAAAA
>BMAW01106059.1:0-12500 GCA_019974015.1 Nephila pilipes | reverse complement strand
TCCTGTGCCTCAAGTGAAGCAATAAAAATTTGAATTATGTCCAGATAAACTTCGTTAAAATCAAATATTTAGTTCATGCTGACGATGAATATCACTGTCATATATAATCTTAAAAAAAATAGAAAATAAAAACATTGAAAAGTAGCCGACAAATTAACTCAAATCATTTGCACAGATTCGGATTAAAAATTACTTTTGATGTTTACTCAAATTTATATTTAGAAAATGAGTTTTAGTATTTAAAAAGTGAAATAAGGATATCCGCACATCAAATATAGACATATTAATTAAATAATGATGCTGAAAGCCTTGCTACATATATTAAAGGTGTGAATAATACAAAAACCAAAGGGTTACTCTTTTAAATCGATCACCATGTATATATATATATATCTTATATACATATATATATATATAATATATACCATTAGTGAAATATTATAGAAATATTTAAATATTTCATTAATATAAGATTATCATAATTAAAATTTAAGAATAATACAATGTAAATAAATGATTTAAAAATGTAATATTAAGTGTAACAGAAAAAATATATGCTAGACATAATTTAAGAAAACTCTACGGAAACTTGAAAAAGCAAAAATTTGAAAATGTGAGAGGAAGTAAAGTAAACACATAAAAAACTTTTTTTTAAAAAAAGGGAAAAAAACGAATATACATATTAGATATTAGAGAAAAATGAATTACAAATATAGTTGAATTGGGTCATAATTATTGAACGCGGGCTATATTTATAATGGAGAATTGAAATCTGTAATTTTTTTTGTAGAAACTCTTTTTTTAGATTTGAGATGAGGAGTAACTGTACTCTGAGAAAAATTGATTTCTGAAGTTTAACAGACAAAAAAAAAAAAAAAAAAAAAAGAGTAGAAATTTATATTTGCCCCTCAGTAAATGTTGCTCATGGAAATTGTAGGGTGATCAATGAAACTATTCCGTAGAATAAAATTATAATTTCTATAAAATACTGTTGTTGCAACATTCATTTATAGCATGTTTTACTTTTTTAAGCAATGCGAGTTAAAAGCTATTTTTATGTTTGACAAAGATGAATATACCGTACTGCAAAATCCATAGATTATGAAATACGAATATAAATTAATATTTTTATGCTGTATAGAGGATAATTAATGATTGGTAGAAAACAGTTTTGATGAGAATTCTATAAAATATTATGCGTTTTTATTTCACATTTAACTGATATTAAGATTTGCAGTACAGCTTAAAAATTTTCAATATTTTTATTAAAAGAATTTGGGATAAGAATGTTTCAAATTATTCATTTTGAAAGCAAAATTGAAAACAAAAAAAAAAAAATGTAATATTAATGAGCTTTATAATAAATTATGAAGGATTCACAATACTCTAGTGTATTGAAAATATTGTCTAACGTGAGTTATCTTTTCCCAATTATAAAACAAAAAAATATTTTTGAGATAATACTTTTTACTAGACAAAATAAATCATCTTTCAATAGTATTTCTTATCTGTCAGTTGTAAAATTTCTCAGTAATCGTGAATAATAAGATCTCGGAAAATTTTTAAACTTATATAAAAACAAAATAATTCAAAGAAATTCATCATTGGAAATTCAAAGCATTGTATTCGATACTATTTAAAAATATTATTATTTCAAGTTTGAAGCCTTAAGAAGAATCAAAAAAGGCTTACTAAATTCCTCAACTATGAAAAAAATAAGACAATGCAACTACAGAAAAAATGATGTTTCTTTCCTCCTTAGAATGTGTTACATACAAGTTTTTCTTAAAAAAAAAGTAGCCAAAAGTGTAAGCTTCATTATAATAGGTTTTTAGTTTATACAGAATTTTCATTCTATTATGGTTCTTAATTATTACTTAATTAGATTTCATCTATAATCTCGGTAACACTACTAACAAAAATTAACTATAGTAAACTAGAAAAAATAAAATTTAAAATTATATTCACGTATGAAATGCTACTCCAAGTATCAATACAAAGCAAATTTGTTTCTTACATAATTTCTTTAAGAAAAATAAACTATCATGTATACCGTAAGAAACAAAAAATATATTCTCTATCAAAGAAAAGAATAAAAACTTTTATGGTATTTTCTTTAACGTTCTTTCAGCGAAAGTAAAATAACTATAAGAAAAAAAAAAACTTCCATTTTACTCTTCGGGACAATAGATTATTTTTATAAGCTTAATATTGCCAAGAGAGTTTACAAAACTTTTCTTGTACTGATAATCAATCATTTTGGTAGCAAAAAATTAGAAAAATGAAAATAAGAAACAGTTCATATTGGACAAAACCATAATTGCACTTTGAAGACATGTTTCGGATTCTGTAAAAAGATCGCACGTGCTGCCTCAACTTTAATGAGATTTCCCCGAATAAAGCTAGAGGTAACTGTTCGAACTATGGAACTAAATTAAATGCAAGATTAAGCGACGAAACAGATTACCTGATAAAAAATTACAAAAGATTAACTCTCGTAAATATCTTAAGCATATCCATCATTAATTTTCTTAATGTTTTCAAAAATTATACAAAATACTTAATATTTCATCACATTGTTTACTTTAAATATTTATAGTTTTTAACTAAAATGTAATTTTGTGGAAATAAAATGTTGTATCATCAATTTTATTTTTGAATTAATAATTTATAAATAAATTTTTATGTACGTGATACATTTCATTTTGTTGAATTTCATATAGATGAAAATATAGATTTTTAAAATATTCTCTTAAAATAATTTGGAAAAAAAATTGACTATAAAAAAAAATTGCCAAAATATTCTCATATTTTTTAGCATAATTATTAAGTAAATTATCTTTGATATTTCCAGTTATTGTAATTTCAAATATATATCAAATTACTCTTTTGTAATAGTTAAATTTATATGATTTAATTATAATCACATGTCCAGTAAATGGATTATCAGATGTATAGATCATTTAAGGCTTACGTATCACGTAAAACACAATTGTTTTAAGAATTTATTACTTTATTTTATATTAAATGTTACAGTTTTATTCTGTACGCCAACTTTAGGTAAAGAAATTTCATGTAAGTCCAAATTCTTTATATATAGATTTATAAAATATTCTAATAATTGCGATTACTTTCGAAAAAGAAATTAAATATCAAGGATTTCCATTTTGCTTCACAAGGAAGTAAATAAAAATTTTATGACCATAATAATGTTATTAAGTTTAATGAGACATTACTCAGCATTTTATCAAAAATATTAACTTTTATTTATTATAACGTTTGGCTAATTAGTTTTGGAAGGAATGTTTTTGAAATATCTTTAAAATGCTAAATATAATAAAGAAAAATAAATCGATATACGGTATTATATAATGTGTGTTACAAACATTTTTATAACAAAACATTTATCTCAAAATACTATGTTTCTTATACATTGATAGTAGTATAGATGTAGGAAAATTTTATATTCAATTCCTCAAAACTCAAGTCTTTATAACCCCGCATTACCGCAATCCATTTTCTGACACTCAAGAACCATTTATCAGATGAGGATAATGATGAATTTAATGTATTCTGCTTTGAATAATGAATATTTTTATTTACCTTAAAATAAGAAATGCATTCATAACAAAATATTCTCTGAATTATAAGCGCACAAATAATCTGCAGGTTTCACATACAATTAAAACATGTAGATTTTGAGAAAAAAAAGTAGGTTATCCATAAATTACCTTTACAACTTTGTCTCTTTAACTTATAAAAGTATTTGCATACCTTTAAAACATAATATTCATTCATAAATTGATTTTAATTACATTCAAAAATTAAAATTGTCTTTCTTATCATTCTAGAACAGTTCGCATTTGGTACCTATCTTTTTTTAAATTCGATTTATAGGCATTTTAATGTTTGTCTCCATTTTTTCAATCAGATATAACATTCTTCTATTGAAAATGAATTTTTATGTTTGTGTACTTTAATATTTTGGAAATTAAATTTACCCTCAAAATTTCAAAAAGTTCTTCATACACACACACACACATATATATATATATATATATATATATATTAGCCTAAAATGTATAGCCATGTCTATGATTGTTTTTTAAATGTATAGTTGGAAATCTTGCATTGTGAAGAGAGTATAAATCAGTATCTGTTATAAGATAAGGAATTTCTCAAATAAAATGGTAAATGGTTTAACTAGTAGAAAGAAACGTTAGTTTTTCAGATATTAATTCGTTTAAAATGCTGGAAATTGTAGTTTTAATAATAACATAGTTATAAGAAAAAGTTCATTAAAGCTGGAAAACTTTTGCTCTTCAAACATTGAAAATGTATATGAATCAGCCAGCGGGAACATAATTATTGATACGGAAATATTGTCACCTGCTATTGAAGTGTTTTTTATTTTAATTGCTTTGAATACATCTTAGTTTGCACTGAAGATTTCACGTATGCATCTTGCTCCAATTACACAACAAAATATGAATACTTTAATTTTTAATTTTTTTTATGGGTTTGCTTCTTTTAAAAATGTATTGAATAAATCCAAAATAGAAAAAAAGTATTTGTGCATGGAATGAGGCAAATTGGCAAATGATTCTCGGAAGCATTTAAAGTTTGCACTACACTGAATTTATCTAAACTTTCTAGAGCTACATATAAATTTCATGCAGAAAATTTCTGTAAGTTGTAAAAGAAATGAAAATTCCAGTGCCAAGACACTAGATCAAGTTTCTTCGAAAATAGAAAATAATTAAAGTAGTCTTTCTGCGAATGGAACGTGACAGCACAGCGTTCATAAGTCGATAATTAGCTGCGATGCTGCATCTTTAAAATCTCCCGATAAACTTCTTTCTTGTTTTAATCTTCGATTCAAAAGTAAGTGGATTACATTAAATTTTTGTAAGTTAAAAGTTACTTTATAAAATATGTATGAAAATTATAGTTATTATGTTAAGATTTCTGATTTTTTTTACATTTATCCAAGAATTTTTAGGATCGAATAAGTGCTGATCAAAATTCTTTTTTTCGAACCATATTTTTCCATGAAATAAATGGAACTGCCATTAATAAATTATTACGCTTAGATGATAACTAAAGATAAGTATTCGAATCCTTAAAGAAACTTTTTTCCAGGGCAGAAAAGGATAAAAATAGAAATTAGCATTTGAAACCAGCAAATACTCACACGCTTGATAATTTTGAAAATATTTTATAATAAAATAAATATGATTTTCAGAATTTAATGAATAATAACAGTATCAATATTATAAGTTTACAAGGTAATGTATTTTATTAATTATTTATAATAATTAAATGTTTGGAATATATAATTCGTAAAATTGGAAGAGATAATTTTTTTTTAAAAAAAATGTGTTCTTTCATCTTAATTATCAAGAATACTTTATATAGTTACGCAAAAACGATTAATATTTTAAATATGATTATGATTGTCTAATAATGTTGCACTGAGAAGCAACACGAGGGCTATTGGCCGCAAACTTCGTAATTTTGATCCTCGGACTAGTGACGAGAACACCTTAGCTGGAAATTCATTTATAGAAGCTTCCACACCTTATAAATAGGAAGAGTTTGTGCCTCGACAGATTTAATGTGCATCAGTCCCACTACGCGGTGGGTATTTAGTGGCATCAAGGCTCGAACCCCTAATCCGACGAAACGCCTTCTGTATGCCTGTGATCATGATCTCTAGGGCAACCGGAAGGCTATTTGGACTGATCTCGCGACTTTTAGCTTTGGTGAAGTGACGTGGACTACACTTGACTCCTTCTGCATATTACCCCACCATGACAACTGGAGGCCTCCTAACCTCGACATATTTATCCAGCATCAGTTCCAATACACGGTGGGGTTTTAATGACTTTACGTCTCGAACAACGGATTGACTGAAAAACCACAGGCCGTGAACACACTCGGCTACTGATGTCACCAAGAATATCTTCGAGAGCCTAGAATCAAAGTCATTAGTCTTAAGAATACATTTTAACATTCTGTACTAAAACACCCTTAATGATTCAAGAAAATACATGAATATTTGAAAAACAGTTCTCTTTAACTAAGTTCAATCTACCTTTAAGATGGTTTGCCTTTCTGCATTAAAATACCAATACAACCAACTCTCATTTTAAAGCCCTTTTCAAAGTTAACGTAAATGTAATGTTTAAACAGAGAAAAAAATTGTATTTGTAGGTTTTTTTTTTTACAATGACGATTTCTTTTATAAGGCCATAGCTTTACAAAACCTAATTTTAAAAAAAAGAATAACTTAGCAATGTTGCTATCAATTCTCATGATACTAAGTTTTAAAAAGAAATGCAAAAATACTATTTTTATACAAATTTTTTCTCAATTCTCAGGATTTCATTCCTTTGTTTTGTTACAAGCCTTAAAAATAGAATCTGTTCCTTATTTTATAATACATTTGTTAATATATCGTATGAGAATTAACAAAAAGCATGTCACTAATATTTTATTACGCTTATTTAATTTAGTTTTTATTATGCTAAAGTTGTTACGTTGGGCTACACGCAAATTTCTCTTCACTAACCTTGGAAATTTTTATTGAGATTTATTGCATAAATTTACAATTTCTTCCCAATCAAAATGAAACGTGATTTTGTTAATTAGATGTAGTTCGAAATGAAGTGATTCATATACAATGATATATAAATAAAGGGAAATTTAGATGATATATAATGGGTAACTAATGTTACTATCCGATGTAAGTGACAACTATTTACTTGTGGTGATAATAAAGAACTGTCAGGTGATTTCAACTGAGAAGCCTGGTAAGATAACTTAATATATATTATAATTAGAGCTGTTTGCCAGGATTGGGACTCGAAAACAGCATTTCAGTTTCTAGTAATTAACAATAAATAATTTCGCTTGATTTGTCTTGAGTCTTTTTAGATTATTTCCTCTCCCTGAAAGTTTAATACATCAAATTGAATTATAGTACTAGAACCCAAATAATTGCGGAGTAGCATTACAAAGTGACTAAAAATTTAAAATGCATTAACTTGATTTTATGTTAAGTAGAATAAATATTTCAATATATTTTGAGGATTTGTAAAATAATTTTCATTTATTTTTAAAATTGATTTATTTAAGAAATTTCGCATTTGAACATCCACACAGTTTTGAAATTCACTTACTTCTTAAAATTTACTAATAGTTTTTCTCGCCCATAGAGTGATACTAATATTTTTTTCTATCGTAAATTTAATTTTAAGTGTATGAAAATGTTTATTCCTTATTATAATAAGCATCAAAAATTTCTTCCATTTTTTTAATTTAATTATATGGTTTCTCTATTTTTATAATTTAATTATTTGATAATTCATTTAAAATATTATATATTACATTTACTTAAGTATTATTAAGTCCAGTAAAAAGTTAATATAGATGAAGCTAGGTAGAATTTATTGTTCGTATTCACTGGAACATTTTTTTTTGTTTATTTCAAATCAATAGCTAATGATTCAGTTACTTTTCTTACAACTGTTTTGAGTGGTACATATCTTACTAAACTGTTGTTCCTAGCCAATAAAATCCTAAATTCGAGAATGAAAAAAGATTATATTTGTCTTGTGATGCTTTGGGAATTTAAACAAATAGCAGTGCTTAAGCGACATATAAAAAATAAGTGTCTGCAGTGGATGGCTCATATCTGAATGGGCAGTTATATATTTGTTTGCAGATTTCGTTCTGGAGGTATAACTTTAAAAGACGAATAGAGGACGAAAAGTCTTTCTGATAATAATGACAAACTTTTAAAGGAAGTATTAGAGCAAATTACATTCCATTCAACAAACAGGTTGAATACATCATAATCAACTATTTGTCACCTTTTGGAAATATTAAGGAATGTGAAAAAGTTAGGAGTGGGGGAGGGGGACTTCACAATCTAATTGAACAGAATAAAGACAATTTTATGCCAATTCCCACTAGCCTACTTTCACGAGTAAGAATCGAGCATTTTTTTCAACAAGATGAAATTAGGAGACGAAATATGAGTTACCTTTGACAATATCGCCTGCAAAAAAACAATGACTTGATAAGGATTAACCATCTCTACCGAATAAAAATCTCTCCGAAAGCAAATATCTATATTTAAAATATTTTAATGTGAGTAGGAAGGAATTGTCGGAGTATAATTCAACACATTCGTAGTTGCAATTCATTATAATTATTATTAGGGAAACAAAAGGTCAGTAGCTGCGTGGAGAGAAAGGGAAACTCCATGAAAAATGGCATGCATTCGTCCATAAGAAAAACATCATTCTATTACTGACTCAAGGAAAAAGTTAGAACTTGGATGATCTGCTTTATCTCACCAGCATTATTTCTCGAAACTTGCCCTGATAGAATATAATATATTTCTGTCCCTCTCAAAACTTTTAGAAATGAAAAAAACGTTTAATTCTGAACAACAAGTTTCTTGCAGTTCTAAACAAACTCATTTCAAGAGGAAGGTATTGTTAAGCTATCATAAACACACACAAGAAGATGCAAAAAGATCGTATATATTAGTGGTGAATGCAAAATAAATTATTATAATTTTGTCATTTAATGTAGCAAAATAATTTTTTATAAGAAATGGAAGTTATTTGTGACTCGATCTTATATATTATAAAAATATTTTATTACATTTAATAATATTATTTTGTAAGTTGTTACTTATATTTATTAATATCATACTATATTGTATTATATTATCTATTATTTGTTTAGGATTGAATTTTAAAATGTATCCTAATTAGTTATTCAAATTAATGTTACATTACAAAAACCCTCTTAATTATTAGACTTGAACATAAATTTTTTTATCTAATCTTCTATAATGAAATTAACATTTGCAAAACTCATTTATAACGCCTTATTACAAAAATGTTTAAAAATATTACAAAATCTTTTTGAAAATATCATATTGAAAAGCTCACTCGTTCTCTTGTTGAAATTTATATTTAGCTCAAAACTCAAAGAACATTTCCATTATCTCTTTTCTATATTCATGAGTTTATCGGTTACCAATAACACTTGAACTTGAAACTTAAATTACACATATCAAATTATGGAATCCTTATGGAAATTACATTTAACTTAAAATGTAATTTAGGAATGAATTTGGAACGATTTTTTGTTATTATAGACATGTGCTGTCACTTGTGAATCATTTCTATATCTTGACAACTTTATTTTGCTTTTTTGTATGTTTATATTACCATTTCGTAATACTGCCATAAATTACATCCTCACAAAATTTAAATACTATAAGTAACTAAACGTAAAAATTTACCTATGAAAAAACTATTAATTGCTATTTTAATAACAGTAATATTGAACAAAATTAGGATATATTCATTATGGCAATCTTTGGAAAATTAAATTCATTTTTTCTGAAAGTAGACATTAAACATATATGCAAAATCTTTTAAAATAAAAGTTGGGAAATTGTTTGGGTGAACATATTAACATTAACTAAAACAATAGAACCTATTATGAACATTAAAAATAGGCTTCTATTGTTTAAAAATGATGTATTAAAAACTCAAGAAATAGGTAATTCTTTTTATCAATCCAAACGTAATTTACATATTACGAACTTCAAAAAGGCGTAGTGAAATATTTCTTTTACCATGTCAATTTCTCAACATTCCTGGAAGAAAAAAAAATTACTTTTGACATAATGAGACGCATATAATCAATCATTAGGAAAAAAAATTGATTACTAGAAAAAGAAAATTCAGAAATGAGGTAACTGATTGAGGAAAAAAAAAGGTGATTACAGCCCGGAAAAAGATAAGAAAAGAAGTTGTGCTATCGATAAATAATCAATATTAGACCTTCACGATCGATACATGTCAAGGGCATAGAAATTAGCGAAATGAAACAAAAATTAGTAAAATATCTGGATGAGTTTTATTAATTTGAGAGCATTAATCTGATCGTCATTTAAAAAAAATAAAAAAGTTTAATATCATTAACATCACATAATTCATATATGCAGTAAATTTTTGCAAACAAAACTCTTAAATGTGGCCATTAGGGCATAAAAATAATTAGTATATTGAAAAAATAATTAAAACGAATATTTCACCTATTGAAATGTGGAAAATTCCTATTAAAAATTGAAGAAGTTAAACCTTAACATCATTTGTTAAGTTATTATAATACAAGTTATGTTTAGACGTTTATTTTAATAATAATATTGCTATCAGTAATCTAGATAATAAGTCATTTTATTTTGATCTCCGTATAATATACAATTTTGGAACAGTTCATTAAAATAGCCTCGGTTTAATTTTTACTGTAACAGACAAAATCCAAGTAAGGTAGCATTAGTAAAATTACGTCTAAACATTATTCGTCATTTTTCTATAATATATTTTTGTTATTTAGTATTTGAATCAAAAATCAAATATATGTATTTACTACAACATCGAAAATCTAAGTCAAAGTAAATACTTTGGAGCAAATCAAGAAATAATTACTGATATGCAATATTTGTTATCAAGTACACATAGTATAATTATTTGAATTCTTAAGACATGATAAAAGCTCATGATTTTTCATTAAATTAAGCTAGGTTAGTACAATGAAGGCCCTATGCTTCCAATATAATTTTATTGCTAAAGGCTAATACATATTTTTGAGAATTCATTTAAGGCTCAAAATAATCTCTTTTAAGCACATAATTGTAAATTTAAAGATAAATCCAAATTTGAAATTTGAAAAATAAATAATATTAAACCCATGAGAATTATTACATTTTATACCAACATATGATGAACTGCTCATAAAATGAACAAAAGCCGCTCTTAAAATGAGTAGTAAAATGGGGAATATTGTGAAAATAATGTATCAAAATGTAGACATAAGTAAAGTATTTTGATCAATTAGTTGATGAAATGAAATTCCTTTAGAGGAAACAGTTGAATGAGAACAAAATGTAATAAATACAAGTCATCACCGATAACAAATTCAAAAACATAGTTGCATTTGAATACAAATATTAAGAATAAAAAAAAACATATTGTAACATACTGTATAAAAACAGAAAGATACTTTTAAAAAATTGGAAATATATTTTAAATCTTGAGAGATGCGATGTGGTTGTTTAATAACGTTTCAATTTGAAGCAAAACGAGGATATTGGCAATGGACCTCGTAATTTAAAACTTCGGTCATCTGACGAAGAAGACACCTGAGTTGGTAACTCCCACTCCAAAACTCCACACAACATCAATGATATGACTTATTGATAGGAACAAATTTATCGTATATCAGCCCCACTACACGGCAGTCTTGGGTGACATCAAGGCTCGAATCCACGATTCGACGAAACTAATGCCAGCCCCGAGACAGTAGCCATGACCACTATCTTACTGTATCTACTATAAATCTTGAGAATCTGAGCCCAAAAGTGCATAAAAACAGTAAACAAAGTAATACAAAAATTTTCAAGCGTTTTTTTCCCCTTCAATAAGGCAAATTTTACCATTTTATTTTTGAAAAACTTCAACAAAGTTACATAAATTTCATACGTATTTAATTCCTTTTTTAAACTTATTGTTCTTTGGTATTATTTGTTCCTCAAAAAGTTGCAATTAGTAAATTGTTTAAAATGAGTATAATTGATTTTCCTGTGAATAGAATGTAACACAAATAAACATTGTGCAAAGGGCTAGAAAAAATAGTAAAATAAAAAAATGTTATGTATATCCACTACATCACAAAAAAAAGCTTGGCATTTTCTTTTTCATTTTTTGAATATTTCCTGATCATATCATAGTTGAAATAAAAAATTAATTTAATGTGAAATATAATTTACGAGAAAACATTATTTTAATTAAGAACTTTATATGTATATAAGTTCTTATATTTTCTCGTAAATTTTATTATATATATATATATATATATATATATATATATATATATATATATAATATAGAATTAACAGCCAGATTTGATTTATTTGTTCGTACTCCTCCAGACATTTCCTTGTGATTGATCTTGCCAGATATTTATGAAATTTCCCATCAGTTGTATCAATTAAAATTAGCTACCAAAATTGTAGATGATAAGTTGGAGAATTTTCGGAAGATTGAGCCATACAATCTCAACTTTGGTACCTACACAGTGTATAACACTTGTGTCTACAATTTGTGGAGGAAAAGAATAAAGAATATTAAAGTGAAATCAGAAGATAGGACAAGGTCGTTTGAAAACACTCAAACAGATAAAGGTATTTGGCATTTTTTTAGGCATAACATCATAGGACTACTGGCTTCTCTCATGGTTTATGTATACTGGATTCTATGTTTCACTCTCTACTATCGAATAGTGCTTGTGAGATGTGGTATGAGCTCGTTGCATCTCCACCTTTTACTGAAGAGCGTTTAACATGAGCATGGAGCAAACAACATTCGCTTTGGACAGAATTTGAAATTAACATCGTCCTTTTTTAC
>BMAW01106049.1:79716-106342 GCA_019974015.1 Nephila pilipes | reverse complement strand
AAATGAACGCCCTCTATAGGTGGGCTTTAAGTAGAGAAGTTAACAGTGGTGTGGAAGTTTGGAGAGGGAGTTAGAAATTCACGTGTCGATAGAGGCTCAAATTACGAGATCCATCGCGAATAGCCCTCGTGTTTTCTCTCAGTGTCATGTTAATAAACAATTACATCACAATATCGCATACGCTTGCATATTATACATGCTTTCATAATTGTAAGTATTGGGTGTCACAGAATAATATATAAGTGTTTGAAAGTATTACAAAATTACTAAGCATATAGACACCATTCTCTCCTCTGTTCTATTTAGTCTTTTCAATGCGTATTCACGTAATGAACAAATTTATAGTAAAACTAATAAAAATCACGGAGGTCGACAAGAAAATACAAAGAGAGATTCTTAGCGAAATAAAATGACCCCTTTAATTCTGAATCAAAGCTGATCGAATTGTCATAGTAATTTGTGAAATAGATAGCTTTGATATTTTTGATGACTTACGCAGTCTGTTCCATTGAATTTAGGTATAATAATACTCGAATTCTTTCAAAATTTTATGTTTGGTGTCATTATCACTGATATTGCTGAGGTAATCTATGAATTCCATATGTGATGAACTTCGTGAGTTTAAGCGGCAGGTAGTTGGAGAGTCTATGTGGATTTATTTCGATTAATTTAACTGTCTTGATTCACACAAGCAAATAACCATGGAAAATCAGACTAAGAGCTTAATCGTTATTTTACTCATCAAACGCGTTTAGAATTCTCAGCCTGTGAATAATAATAGTAGTATGTAGGTCTCTACTTGAATTCAACTGAATAAGTTAGTTATCAGTAGGAGAAATAGAATGTGTATAAGTTGCAATTATTACAAAATCTAATTTATATCTAAACTCGACTTATCAACTTCATCTACTAACAAACTCAATTGTTAATTGTGCTTCACGCAATTTCGACTCGGTTAACTTCTCCTCTGTGTAGTCAATTATTTCTCCTCGTAATTGTTACGCATAAGAGTTTACTCGTATATCGAAAACCTAAAGGACACGTATTAGCTGAAATCAGACTCAAACCCACAAACTTGATTTAATGATCAACATTTCCGAAATCCGTGACCTTAACTAATGCGTCTTGCGGCTGCCTAAGCTGAATGGTTATGATCATGAGCTTGTATTCGGCGATGTTTCCGTCGAGTTCAGGGTTGGAGTTTTGATTCTTATAAAGGCTCATTGTGTAGAAGACTCACATTAATCTTATGTTAAAATTTAGAGAGTAAAGTGTCTGCTCAAATATTCGTCCTTGCCATTTACTCGTAGTCTATCGCCAATAGAACGCGTTACGTATATTATAAATACGAGATTAATAAACAATCATTTACTTGTTAATATTGTTACAGAAATCACGTTCTTGTGTGGATGTATGAGTGAAAACAATTCGATACTGAGGAGATGGGCAAATAACGTTTTATTCACAAATAATCAGGACATCACTAAATAAAGGTAGCAAAACTTGGACAGATGAACAGCACAATCAGGAAACACAGTACTTATACAGATTAACGGCGCAATAGGAGCAAATTCAGAACTTTCACTGATTAGCAATACTGATACGAAGCAACACTTGTCATAACAGTCCAAATTCTTCCAATAACGTTCAGTTCACGAGCTTTACTACCAGCAGTTTGCAACACAGACAAATGTCCAAAATTATACTTCGTACGGACTCCGACAGCTACTGGCAACCCCGACTGATTCCCGGAAGATACAGACCACTTCTCGCTAGGCCAATTCCTACAACTTCACTCGACTAATTCCCAACCGATTCGTTCAGGTTTTTGACTTCTCCGTATTTATATCTGTTCCAGGTAGGGGAGAAGTCACAGGCAAATATCAAGAAAAATCTGCAACTTTCCTCCAACAAAATATCTGTACATGTCCCTTTTCCACAATAATTGTAATGTTTCAGGGAAGTATCATCACAGGTTTGTTACAATACGTAATCAATCAAACCAATGAAAATATATAAGTATTTATTAAACAATCAATATATACAGAACATCAAAGAACTCGTTGTCCTATTTCCTGTATTTGATGTATTTTGAATGAAGTGAACCGCATTTGGAATCAAATCTTAATCAACTATGAATCGTTCAATCATCTATATGTGCCAGTAAAAATTCTATTCCCAAAACAAATAAAAAAAAACGCACCATTTGTTATTGATTCAGTAAAGATGAAGCAAGTTGGTAAATTTAATTTAAAATGTTTCTTTTCTGCTCGTAGAATTTTTTCAGGTGAAACATTGTCAATAAAACATTACATTTATAATATCGTTGCTACATTTATTTTTTTTACAATCGAATGTGTGAAAGAATAACCGCAGATTCAAAGATGTTAAACATTGGGAAATTGAAAATAAAATCCTCTAACTTGAGTAACTGTCTGTAGTGTTTTTTGTGTTCATAAAAGTGAAAATTATTAACAAGACATTGGCCTAAAAAACATCGGAACCTCTAGTTTTGATTCAGAGAGAATGGTTTTTAATATTTGAGTATATAACACACAAAAAAATATTTTTTGAAAATTATTCATATTAATTTAAGACGTTAAATTTTTTGTGTGTTTTCACTCATATATATTTAAATTATTCTTTCATATTTAAAACTTTAAAAAATGTTTTCGTAAAATTTAAATGCATGATTAAATATTAAATAAAAAATTTGACTTATGGAGCACCATTGTTAGAGAAGAGTTTGAACTTTACATCTCCACTTTTTTCATAAAAAAATAATCAAGATAGCTTTTAGTTGTTATTTTTATTATAAACAAAATGGCCCAACTACCGTGTCTGTTTCTTATCGTTCAATACAGAGGTCATTAAAAATAATTGTAGATTTCAAGAAAAACTGCGTTTTGAGAAGCATTTTGAAAAAAGTTTTTTGACAAATGATTTGATTTGATTATTTTTATTAACATAGCACTTAAAAGCAACGCAAGGGCTTTTTAAGACGGACTTCTTAATTTTGAACCTCGGTCAAGGGATGTGGACGACACTTGAGCTAGCAACTCCATTTCCAAACTTCCAAACCACGCCAATGGGAGCTCTTTTTGACAAAAAAGGAACATTATCAAAATTGAGAGCAATTTAAAAGTACTAAAAAGCAATCATTTTGAAGTTAATTGTCATAAAAATACACTAAATGATTAAGCAAAATATCGATTTGAATAGCTTGCGTTGTTAGTGATAGATATTTGCTTAAAATATGTTCATCATTGCAAGTTTATAGAAAATTAACTGTTTCATGTAATGAAAATATTTATGTATTATTTAAACTGCGAATAATTGATAGAATTCGAATACAATTAATGTTGATGTAACTTTTTAAGTTTCAAAGACACTTTAATATTCCAATTGTTTTCCTCCGTTCAACATAACATTTTCTTCAAAATTACGTATTAATGTTTGAATTACATTAAACAGTTCGATTTTTTACGCATGTGAAGTTGAAAAGTAGAAAAGTTTTAAAAATATTCTCAATTTTTGCTAGTACTGAATATATTAGTCAAAGGTTGTGGCGAAATATTATTCCTATTCGCCTCTTGTGCCGTAGCTAAACTCAATATACTAACACTAAGAGTCAATAAGTCGTTCAAGAAGATGTTACATAGGTTTCACACACTATATTTATTGGACAACTTACTACTATAACAACAAATATATACTGACTCTCCTCAAAATATCGTCTTAAGTATATTAACTTGTTTCAATGATATCAAATTAACAGAGTCTTACCAACGTAGCTGAGTTAAGGCTGTCTCGACTTCTTTCGCAGCAATTCTCGACCCTGTCTTCGACTAAGAACAACATTTAAACGTTAAGGTCTCTCCACCTCTCTCGTGTGTCTCAAGCTTAGCTTATATAATTCCTATCTCCCTCGCTTCACTTTAGTTCAACCTGCTTGTAATTTAAATATTCAAGTTTCATTTTTGGCTGGGCAAACGTTGTGTAGAAAAAGAAATCAATCTTAATTAAAAGTCTCAAAGGTTAGTGAAGAGAAAACCGCGAATAGCCCAATGTCAAAAAGGTGCCATTTTCATATTTGTATCCGTTGCCAACAATGAGTTAATTGAAGTCAGAAATGTACAATACTCATATTTAAGCTAAAAGAAAGTTTCATGAATATATTATTATAAATTTTTGTTTTAAATGCTTTCTTAAGTTACACGAGAGATTGTTTTCGTGACAATTATTCGGAACTTTCTTAATATGTTTCATGATGGCCGTGATAACCTAGTGGTCATGGTCGCGGACTTGTGGCCGGCGGTTCATCAAGTCGTGGTTTCGTGCCCAGATGCCACTATAGACTCACCGTGTAGCATGGCTTATGCACATAAATCTGTTGAGGTCTCAAGTCCTCCCTTTTAAAGGCTTGGAAGTTTGGAAAGAGATGTGCTAGCTCCGATATCATTCTCGTCACTTGACCGTGGTTCAAAGTTATGAGGTTCGTCACCATTAGCTCTCGTGTTGTTTCTCTGTGCGACGTAAATGGAAACAATTACAATCATAATATATTTCTTGAACGTAATAAATGAAATGAAATTGCGACGAAATTTTCGTGTTTTTCAATATATAATATGAAGCTGTCTAAAACATTTGTATATTATACGCATTTCCAATGTAAGTTAAAAATTATTTAGTTGGAAAAGTAGAATTTTCAGCAACTATTTAAAAAATCTAAAAAGGAATTGTTTGCAATAATCGGAAACAATTTAATGGGTGACAGGCAAAAACATAAGATTCCGAAAAAATATGGTTCGTCGGCTGGGAGGGGATAAAAAGATAATAATCCCCTGAATATTGTTCTGTTCCCTCTCAACGACAGAAAGACTGCTGCGTAATTTTAAGAAACGAGATAATATTTTTTTTATTTATTTTGTGCTCTTCGGATAGATTACACTAATACTGATCAAATGACTATCTAACAATAAAATTGTTTGAAATTAATAAGCTGAAAATTTTCTAAATAAAACTACCACTTTATACAATCCATGGCTCCAAATTCTATCTTCAAAAATACTTCTCAGAATATAATATATCATTTTAAGATCCACATCTTAAAAACATGTGTTTAATACATAATAAAATTTACAGTATCTTAATTAATAAATTCTCTGTGAAGGAAATTCGTTAAATTCTTCATTATCTTCACACATTTGACAGTTTTTTAGTTTAATTGGAAACGATTAGAATAAATTCTTCCCTTTCAGTTAACAACGATTCTAAACATCGTTTATTCCAATTACTTTCTTTCGTGTTAAAATTTAGCATCTCAGTTGAAAAATGTATTAATTAATTATCGGCTTTATTTAACTACGCTTTTAACAGCATTTAATTGTTTCTTTCAACTAAATTTAGCAAAATGTTTATTATCAAAGAATTATTTTTATTCCAATATCCGAACATCTTAATCCATTAGTTTTGCCTTAGCACCTTTTGGACATCCACCTTTACACTTACGTGAGTAATATAATTACCATTGAACATACGCTGCAATGAATTATAACGAAACCAAATACACAATTCGTATTCCCTAACCAAATAATTTACGGTCAAAGGCAGCTAGCTCTTTCCAGAAACCAGGCGTGAAATAAGCTGGCATTATTATGATCGATTTCTTCTTTCTTTCTTTATTTTTTTACTATCGTTGTTTGGCATCACATGCTCGTCACGTGATCATTCACGAAGATGGGAGATGACCAATAACGGAGCATTGATCAAATTATCTCCAATCTTGGAACAAAAATATAAAGGGTTAGGTTTGTTACTTGTACGTCTAAGAGAGGATGAGTTTCGACGTAATGAAAATAATATGATTTTTCGAGAAATATGAGAATTGACAGTGCACAGATGGAGAATTTTAATCATTTTTCTGAACATGTAAAAATAAGTTGTTAAAAATAAATGAAAGGTTTTGACAAATCTGAATTTAGGTATACGTATATATATATATATATATATATATATATATATATATATTGGCAATAAATAAATACGATATATTTTTCAATGAGTTTGTTGAAATTATTTTTAAGACTCAATATATTTGCTGGACGTATTTTTTTAAAATTTAACCAATAGGTTTAAAGTATTTTAAAGCTTTGCGAGTTGGTTAAATGTATGTTTTTAAAATTCAGTACGTTGAAAATATTTTTAAAAAACTCAGTCAATGTATAAATTTTAACTAGTGATTACACTGGTTTCTACAAATTAAGGAAAATTCACGAAAACAGCGATTTCTCAAAAACTTGCATCAAGAAAGTAATGAAATGGAACCACAGTACAGTATACAAAGTAAAGTATGGAACAACATAAAAATAAAATATGAGATATTTATGGTGTATTGTATTCGAAATTAGCACACGTATAAAATTAACAAATTGAATCTGTTAGTTTGGAAAAGAAATAGTGTCATCATGGAGTAGCATCGCCCCTGGAAGCAAAACTACACATACAGAGATACTGTGAATTACATCATCTTTGAGTTTGCTGGAAAGTGAGAGCCATAGCTCTTGCAAAAAAGTTGCAATCGTGTTAAGGGTCTGAGAAGGAGTATTGAAAGCATCAACACATCTTCCTAAAGCTTCTCAAACATGGGATAGGGTTCTTATCCAATGATCGATATTGCCATTCCTTTTGCTGGATTGTTTGGTGTTGAAGATAGTCTTTCACAATGTGAGCCCTATGAGGCTTAATATTTTAGTTATGTTGTAGGAAATTATCGCCTAATGCACTAGTATAAGGGCGAACATAAGCATCAAGGATATCGTCTCTACCTACATGAGCATTCTTGGTTCCACGTTGAAAGACGTGAAGGTCTGTGTGTTCCTCCGAAGATATACCAAATACAGGTAATGTTTTTTATATGAATTTCTTTCCCAGATGTATGATAGATGACAACATGTTCCCTGTGGTCTCCAAATCAAACAAGACCTACTATCCATTTTGAGGCTAAGCCTGGATTCATCCTGGATTATGAAGAGAATATGCCTCCATTGGTCAATTGACCTGTGGACATGTTGACGTGCCCAACTCTAACGTGAGGTAAGCTGCACTCAAATGGTTGTTGCCTCCCATAAAAATTACCGTGAAGCCTTTTGCGCACGTAAGACATTGACACCAAAGTTCCAGTAACTCCAGGGAGAGAAGCTCTGAGTAGCGTCAGGGTTGTAATTTTATTCCTTCGACAATATAACAGCAAATATCGGCCATCAGTGCTTGTCGTACAGCTTGGACGTCCTTGGTTGAACCTTCTGGATGCCGAATCTGTGGTTTGAAATTGTTCCCAAAATCTATGAATCACAGAAAGATTCACACTTAGCCATTCAGACACTTCTGTCTAATTTTGACTTGACTTTGGCCTCCCTATGGCTCAGCGGGCAAATGATATCTTTAGGTCATTGAAATAAATTGACTAGCCTAGATTTTTTATCTCAATATCATAGTGATATCTCCCTCTGCAGTACATATTTTTCTGCTCCTCCTATTGCATCACCACTAATTTGCTTATTTCCGTTTAATTCAGTACTTTTTAATTATATAGTTACATTTTTTACGGATTGGTTTATTTTTGAATGTGCTATCGCTATTTTTAGGATTTTTCCTTAAGTTTTGGAAACCAGTGTATTTATAAGGTTTCAGATACGATATTCTTGAATTACAAGCTTTATTCACGTGTATATATTTTTGAGAATGATTTTAAAAATATGTTCAACCGAAAATTATCATTATTTACGAACTATGGTTAGTAGAAAACATGAGAAATATCGATACGCCAAAGACAAATTTATGTACTTAGGAAGTATTCGTTTTTATTTAAAAAAAAAACTGCAGTTCGAAAAATTCAAGGACATTTTAGTACAGTTTACATTAAAGTCATATGGTATGATATGTCACTGATATTTATCATTAATGAGGTTTCTATCACTGAAATTATTTTTTTCTGAAATACATATATTTTAAAAGATATATTCTTTACAATACTGTTAACACTAATACGGTTTTTTGTGTCTACTTAATGTTGAGTAGAAAAACTTTCCAATAAATCCTTAAAATCTTTGTTTTTACTCATTTAATTATTTTGCCAACTTTTCTCCTTTAAAATTGTTTCGTGTAAAGAAAATATTTGTGCTGACAAAAAAATTCTGGAATTTCTTTTTTCCGAGAGTGTTTGACTTCCCTTACAAAATGGAGTGTTTTAATAAATCTGTTCATATAATATCAAACAAGATGGGAAGAATTCTGGCTCCACCTTCTTCCTAAACGAGTCAATTTCATCTCAAGACGAAACAAGAAAATTAAATAAACTAGTGAACGATTGTAAATGTAAATATTAAGGTAATTTTTACTTATCTCATATATAAAGGGAAGTTCTTGGTTTTATTTTTATAAATGCAATCAACTAAGTGCGGTAACTTTCTCACCCTTTCTTACCGAAAATATTATAGAAAATATGAATCACAAGACCTGGGGGGAGCCAAAAATCTTTTTAAAGTATTTATAGGTGATCTCTATTTCTTGTGGGAGTCAAACAGAACTGATTCATCTTTCATCAGACATTTTGGCCGCGGTAGTCTAGTGGTCATGGTCGCGGACTCGCAGCAGGCAGTTTTCATCGAGTCGTGGATTCGAAGCCTTGATACTAAAGACCTACCGTGTATCTGGGGCTGATACAGGTTAAATCTGCCGAGGTTCAAAGTCCTCCCGTGGCGTGGTGTGGAAGTTAAGAGAAGGAAGTGCCAGTTCAGGTGTCGTCCTTGTCACTTGACCGAGGTTCAAAATTACGACGTCTGGCCCCATTACCACTCGTGTGGCTTCTAATTCAACGTTAATAAAACCATTCATTCAATCATCAGACATCTTACGAGAGCGTTTTACAAATCACCCGCGTTTGGAATGGAGTAACTCATTACAGTATTGCCCACTGATCGTTTCCCCTTTTTCTAAAAGGTCTCTGAGTATGAACCCCTTCGCTTCCCACAATATCGTCGCCGTAACTTTTCCGATCGAGGAGATCATCTTCGCTTTCTTTGGAACGGATTCACCAAAAACAACCCATTGCTTTGACTGTTACTTGATTTACGATGTATAATGATAAATAAACGTCTCCTCAATGGTGACTAGACGCGGCTGAAGTCCAATTTTGATTTGATACTAATAACCACTTGCTTCCAAATCAAAACTAGCCTATTAATCGTTGTCAATTTTGTTCTTCGCCATTTAACAGATGGAGGCACATGATTATGGCATCCACTTGCCATAGAAAAGCAAGTTGATGCTACCATTAGCTTCAAAATGTGGTACTACTTGAACCACCCTCGTAGAATTTAGATTGTTCTAATGAATAAGGTGAAGGAAATATCTTGTTTGTTCTTTCATGAAAAAATGTATTTAAATTTTTCATTACACAAGGCCGATTCACAAAGCCGATCTACAATTTTGAATCTCCAAATGCTAGTTAACATATCTCGCAAATTTCTTTGAAAAAATAATGCTTAAATTAAGCTAATAATGCTAAATTTGTAATAAGCTGTAACTTTACGACGCATAACCAAGTAGTCGTGACATTGAGCTCGCCGATGTTTTCCCGAAACCGAGCATTCGAGCTCTGATATTACTAAAGCTCCGTCGTGTACAGGCCTAATATACATTCAATTTGACGGGACTCTAAGTTCTGATGTTGATGTGCGTCATGGATGTGGAGAGTGGAATGCCAGCTCAAGTGTTGACTTCATCATCTGACCATAGCTCAAAATTATGAGGCAGACCTTGGACCTGAAAGAACGCTCCAAAACCTAGTTAGCGAGGAAAGGTCTTCTAGGTAATATAGTGGAAATAATAAGTTGTAATTTAAGTACATACTTTGAATGCTACAAGTACATACCTTGATTGTTATGTTGATCTTTATAGAAGTTTAAATTATGCTGTATATTTTGGCTTTTGGGTGTTGTTTTATTACGATAACATTTGCAGGAGAAAGACAAATTTTATCCATTGTTTGCTTTTTTTTTCATCGTCATCCATCCATAAATATATGTTACCGAATTTGAAATTGCATTTGTATTTAAAATTATGTAACAAACATTCGACACTATTTTTGCACGAAAAAAATCAGGGAGAAAATCATTAAAATATAAATAATAAATTTGATTTGGCTATGCTAATTTCATTAGAACATCTGCTAACTTTTTTAAAGATTCAGTTGTGTTATAAAATTCCTTTACCTCTGGTGGCAAGCTGATTCGAAGATGAAAGTTTCGAATATTTATATTAGATTGACATTATCTTCCTAATATATATCACTGTGCATCAAAATGAACATTAATTAGCTTAAAGTAAGCGTACTTTCGAGCCCCAAGCTCCACAGAAGCAACCACTATCAATCAAAAGAAAATATCTTCTTCAAATTCCTCTAATGCATTTTTATTCTCACAAACAAAATATTCCTGGAAACAAAAAACGACTAATGTCAATAACATAAAGAATGAAAACAGACGATTCTGCCATCAAAATCAGTTGTTAAATTAAATATTAAAATAGAAGCAAATGTTAAACGATTAAAGTAGCCAATAATATTCCGTTCGAATATTAAAATAAAGACAGACCAGAAAGTATTTTCTTAAACATATTTAAACACACAGTGTAAATATATCTTAAAAACAAATTAAATGTAATCATTTTAGACATAATATATTATAATGTCACTCTTTTGAACCTAACACCGTGTATCCTTTATTTTACGGGCACGCGTTTTTGTTGACGTCGTTTTCTCAAAACAACAGCAGGTTAATAAACACTTAAAATGTAAGCTTTTATCACATTTAATCTTTTAATTAAAATTATGGATAAAATTAATTTTGACGACAATAATTACATAATTTTAAAAAAATTAATAAGAATTACAAAGAAATTTTATTGATAGTTAACACTGAATTGTCAATTGAATTAAAAAGGAAATCGGTTAAGAAAAATGATGATCATTTGTTGATTAACATTTATTATTAAACAATTAAGCTCGATCAACATTAGAAACATTTTTAAATAATTCGTTAATTAAAACTTCTTTTCTCTTAAATATTCAATATAAATAATAAAACATTACAAATTTAAAATTATGTAAAAAATGTGCAGTTAAAAATGTAACTAAAAATTCGTAATACATTTGATATTTATTCGTTTTAACATATTATTGAAAATTCCATTCGAAACCTTATACATAATTCATGTTTCGAAGTTAAAATTTATTGCACTTTTACTGAACTAGAATCATAAAAATGAATAAACACATAAAAAGTTTCAATAGTTCAAAATTGCATATAGATTATTCTGACAAGAATTTGTACATATTTTGACGTACAAAATCGGTATAAATAGTGGAACTTGTTATTCCGAATAAATGAAAGTTGAAACTTTACTAGGATGATTAACATGTTTGTTCCAAATTTATATCACTTTCAAGTTAATAACTGTAAATTTCAGTACGTTAAATATATTTCATGGTAATTTTTTACCATGTGCTATATTCTTGTTTTGAGAAAATCGCATCAACAAAAATGCGTGGGATAAGGATACTTGGTAAAATGAAGGGTACATATGGTGTTAGGCTGAAACGATTATCATTATAATACATTGTGATTATAACAATTACATTTAGTTTGCTTAAGGAATATTTACATGGTTAAGATATATTTCCTTTAATATTTTATCGACTGCTTTTAGTATTTTAAAATTCACGCAGAATATTATTGGCTACTTTAATAATTTATCGTTTGTTCCTATTTTAATATTTAATTCATTGATTTTTATGACAGAATCGTCTGTTTTTATACTTTTTGTTGTGACATTGACAATATTTTTGTACTTTCGAACATTTTTGCTTGTGAAAATAAAAATGCTGTCAGGAAATTAAAAAGGTATTTTCTTTTCTTGATAGTAATTGCTTCTGTGGAAACCGAAGCTTCGAAGTACCTTTACTTTAAGCTAATTAACATTCATTTGGGTGGACTGGAGATTTAAATTGGCAAGATAATAGCTACCCAATATAAAGATTCGAAACTTTCATCGTCGAATGAGCTTGCCATCAAAGGTCAAGGCTTTTTATAACAAGTATAAATCATTTAAAAAACCCTTAACACTTTAAAAATGAAATTAGCGAAGCCAATTTCAATTTTTTAATCGTTATTTCATAATATTTTTAGTTATATAAATTTTGGAGTTCCTCTTACATTTATATCAGTTTTAATAGGTTTTAAATTCTCCTGTGAATGATGATCGAAAATCAATATATTGTAATTTTCTTTGAGCTTAACTTAAGACATATATAAATCTAAGAACAGAATTTTTTAATTTAAATTTAAGTGTTTTTCGTTACTTTGCTATTACCGGGGGGCATACAATGCTTTGTTTATTCTTATCATTTTTTTAATAAAGAAAAACAACTTTTTCTTTGCGAATTCATTCTTTACTTTTCACTTTTGTATCAGTATCTAAACTATGAAAGCGTCAAAAATAAATTAATGCTGTAGATAAAGCTTAGAATTTTATTGATTTAAATTAACGCTGCGCTTGCGGAGCTTTTGAAAAGTCTATTTTTACCGACCCATTTTCCATTTAAGATTGATGAAGTTCATTCTACGGTGTGGACACAAAATATATGTAAAACAAAAAAACAAAAATTTTCAATAATAAAACGGAAAATTTTCAATTACTTTGATGTTATTTACATAATAGGAATATAACAGTTCCTTTTTTCTGAAATAGAGTGAAGTGTTTTATTCTTTCCTTATTAACTTTATATGTAATAGAATATAATAAAGTGAACTTGTATCTTTCTTTAAATACCGTGCTAACTTATTTTATTCATCGCATCTTCGGTTGAGTAGTAGTCAGGTGGAAAAATAATTGATTTTAATGTTAATAATTTCTCATGAAACATATCTTTTGTCAACTCTTAAAGGACTTTCTAGTTTAAAATAATGGCTAAAGAATAAATATGTGTATTAGCCACCCAAGGTACTATTGTTTTAGTTGGATTACTTTTGGCGTACCAGATCACTTTTCAATTTTTTTTATCCTTTGTTTCAATTTTTATTACATTTAAATTAAATATATTCAATTTAATAATCTTATAATCTACTTTAATTTTTTTATAATTACATTTAACTTAAATGCATTCAATTTAATAAATTATCGTTTAATTTAATTTTAATATCGGAAACGTATACTATTGTTCATTTCACGATATTTCATCGTTTACTTTAATTCTTAAGTTTAATTTGTGACGCCCGCCCGACCCGGGCTTCATCTTGTGCCATCTCTAGATTCAATTATTAAACAATAATACACAATAATCAAAGAGACACTAGAACAATCTTTACGGAATTTATTTACATATTATTTACTATGACAACAACTCACTATGCTCTCCCTTGGAATATTTCTATTAACCTCAATTCAACCCACCAATAGTAATCTAACAGACTCTTACCTCTAATCCTTCCTCGACTGCAACTCAGACTCTGGATCAACTGTTGAAAACAGCAGTAATTAAACTTCTTGCAACATTCTTTAATTTAACCCTCTAATTCAACCTCTCTTTCCTCTCCTCCTTCCGCTTATCTATAACTTCAGCTTCAGCTTCACTTTTCCTTCAGCCTCTCTCTCGCTACTTTCAGTCAGAGTTTATATATTTCCTAACTCACCCGCTTCACTTCATTTCTACCTGCTTTACATAATCATGTTTCATTTTTGTTTGGTGCAAAGGTTGTTTAGCAAAAGCTATCAATCTCAATTAAAAGTCCCCAAGGTTAGTGAAGAGAAACCGCGAATAGTCCAATGTCACAAATTGAGTAATTTAATAATAATTATAAGAAAAAGCGTACCTTAGATGGCTAAATCTGTTCTTTGAAAAACTTTACATAAAACTTTTATTTGACCTTTTCTACGATGTTTCAACGAATTTTTTTTCTTATTTCATCTAATGTGGCCTAACTGGCCATTTCAATATACGACCAAATTATCCTTCACGTGATATCTAATTAAGATGGAGCATGTTGTATTCAAATTTGTTACCTGTGTTTTTTAATAAAAAATTCTTCCATTGTTACAGATTTGATATTTTGTAGTTATTATTATTGCCACGTAGAATGCGAGTCAATTAAAGAGCACGGAATTTAATCTCAACTCGAGAACTTCTATTTATCCAAATTATTAAGAACTATCAGTTTGAGATAGGAAAATAGTATTTTACTTTATGTTAACATAAATTAACAATAAATGAAGAAAACAGAATGCAAGGCAAAACAATAAGATGAAAATGTGTCTCCAATTTACAGCTTTGCTGGAGGTATATATATACGAAGAAGATGATGCTCTTCGCTTCAGTTCATGCTTCCGTTCAAAAGTTCTCGAGAATAAATATGGCTCGCAGATGGACTCCTTCTGTCGACCAAGGTCGAATGCACCCCGCAGACTGAATTTTAATAGGATGCAGCGAGTGAATGAATTCGTTTATGGCTGAATCCAGCAATTGCACCATTGCCAGAAAACGATTATCACGAAACCAAAAAATTTTTAACGAAGATAGATAATTTAAAGCAAAAGTTACTTTAATTATTACATTGAATACAACCGAATTGAATTACATTGCCATTGAATTACATTGAATACAGCGTCGATTGTATTATTTTTGGCGACTTATCGCCTGCACCAGAGAAATGGAAAAGTACCGAAATAAGCTTAGATTACGAAGGTTTCTAATTTGGCGCATTTATCACCCATTTGGGCGCCATTTTATTTTCTTTCGTCAATTATGCGCCATACTAAGATCCAAACAAAATTGTCTATTCTTGAAATTTTAAACTGATATAATTCAAGACTGTTATTTTTTTAAGGTTAATGGTGTTACCTGATTAATAAAACTAATCCTGTTACCTTTTTAGAATTCAGTATTTATACCAATAGCATTTTCATAATCTAATAACTGTTCTTTTTTTTTTTTTTTTTTTTTTTTTTTTTTTGTAATGTAAAGTTTTTTAAAGCAATACTGTTAGAAGAGCTGATAACTTGTGTTAGATTTTTAAAGTCACCAACAATTTTTTTGGTAAAATCCTACTTTAGACCACGTCTTGGCGATGGAAAACCAAACGGCATCATATTGTGCTAAAGTAGGAGTGCATTAAAGTGAAGTCTTCTAAAATTGCATTATAACTTTGCTATTTCGGTGCATCTATTGTGCCTTTTGGAGAAATTTTTTTCGGTCGCCAAAAAGTGGGCGAAAATAGGATTCAACCATTTTTTTTAAATATCTCATAACTTGTAGAAAAAGAACTAGACGATAGTAAATAATGATTTTTGATGGTAAACACTTTTCTGAAAGTTAATAGCTTTTCACGAATTTTGTTTGTGTGAAGTTTTTTTTAAATAAATTTTTCTATACATATCAATAATTATTTTTAGTAAATATATAGAGCCTTACAAAAAATACTTTATGGAATACTTTGAGTCAAAAATTAATTTTGACCGAAATTATATGGAAGGAAACTTTTAAAGTGGTTTTAATTTGCAGTTTTTGGAAAGAAAAAGTACTTTTTACTTGTTTAGGTTAATTTAAATAATTTCCAGGCCTTTGTAAAATGCTTTCACAAAAAATTTTACTCGGTTTCAGATAAAAATATCTTCAATTTATGTCTGAAAATATAATATTCGCTTTAAATTTTAAATAAATGCTGTATGAACCCACTGAAAAATACAGAAAACTAATCTACATGTAGTTGTGAAAAGCGTATTACGAGGGGAAAACCTCCTCTAATGCGTGTACTATTCTTCTAAAAGGAGGTGGGAGGGGCAAAGAAAGGGAGAAAGAAATCTCGAAGGTATCGTTGCTTCGAGATCAGAAAATGGAAAATTCCATTAAAATAGTTGAAAGAGAATGGAATGCAATATACCTTAACTCGAATTTCCTCCTTTTATGAGTCTTATCTTCATATGCTTATTAAAGTTCAAGTAATTCGCTTTCTGTTTTACGACTAGTATTTCGAAGATCATAAATTTGGTTCGTGTCTCGATGTTGTTGCTTCACTAATAACCTTTGTGGTTATATTTCAGTAGTTCATTTATTTCATACTGTTTTATTTATCGCTTACTTATACTTTATGATAATCGTTCTATAGTCTAAAAGCGTGAACATTTTATTTCGAAGGGTTTGGAATTAATAGATTATTTTATTTCAGGTGTTATTTTCGCTGAAGATTATTCAGGTGTCACCATTAGTTATTTTATACTTTCACATAAATCCCAGGTAGTGTTCTACGTCGACTCGGGAAAATCAACCCACCTTGTGAGTCTGGGAAGTTAAATATGTGTATACTCCATATGTGGGTTCCCTATCGATCACCCATACGGGCCCAAGCAGAATTCAGAATAGGTTCATATAAACCATCTCGAGGAGTCTTATGTGGATTGTGTAGATAGCTCTTATATAATATTCAATATGCGAGTAGATATACGTTTATCATTCCGTATGGGCCTGTAATGTTGAAAAGATGTACTGTGTGGTTTGCCACTAGTCCTTATAGATGACACCCATATGGACAGAGCCAACCCGAATGAAAGCAGGGCCCCATGCAAAATTAACTTGCAGGCCTTTAAGCAAATTTCGAACAATGAAATAATAATTTCTTTCATTTTGTACGCGTGATTCATTTATAACATTGTACAAACTTGTATGGGAAGAGGTATATGAAAATGGTTAACATTTTAATTATTTTAATAAATTTGGAATTTCTATCGCTCAAAAATCGTTGATAAATTAAATAATAAAAATAATTACTTTTTGTACCTATAAAATACAATTTGGTATGTTATTTACTAGATTAAGCTTACAATATATGATTTTTATTTAGTTTTTTTGTATGCTTTATATTTCTTTAATAATGTCATCATACATTTTTGGCCAATTCAGTTTCGATAGATGAAATATAAAATGGCTGAAGTGGTTTTTAGTTTTCGACTAATGCTAGAACTCAACTATCTCAGGTAATTTTTTTTATTATTATTATTTTCAATCTTGAGAAATATCTATCTGTACATGTCGCGGTTATTGGTAAGGTTAATATAATTTTTAGAACAGCAACGAAATTTAGATGCTATTTAAATAAATTATTTTTAAATAAATATTATAATATTTGGAACATTGTGATCCTGGAGGCAAATCGACGGCAAATTTGTATTTCATTGATTAAATCGATGTATTGAATGTCATCTGACAAATTTTCAATGTATATTCCTATTTAACCGAAATGGAAAAGAAAGCACTTAGATTTTGCAAAATCTATCGGCGTCGAGAGGGTCTTTAGAAACATAGAGTCTTGTAGAATAGCACAATTACTAATCCCTTCGGACAGGCCCTGTAATTTAACACATCGATCAATAACTCCCGAGTCTAAAATTGAAAACAACATTTTTTTTGCAAAATTTTTTTTTATTCATCAACATAACACCTTTTGTTAATCACCTTTTAGGGTGATACAATCGTTCCAACGCTTTTCCAAATCTTTTTTTTTTTTTCGCAAGAAATCTTTTTTGTTGCGAGTAAATAGCGTTCTGAATCATCGACTCGTTGCTGTTTTTGTTCCATCGAAAGCAATCGTGGCACCCACTTGGAAAAAACCTTTTTCACTTCACTTCAAAAAACCTTTTTCCTGGTCCGATCGACTTAAAATTTTGACACGTTTCAAGCAAAGGTTAGTACTCTAGAAAGACCTGGTTACTGGTTTACTACGAGCGCCATTTCTGGGTTAGTCTTGGGAGTTATTGATCGATGTGTTACTCCTGCTTGTGAAACAATTTTTTTTATCTTCTTAAATATATTTCCCATTCCATCTCCTGTAATTTTATACAAAATAGAAATTTTTATTATTTTTATTGAAACAAAAAAATTCTTATTTATTAAATGTTTCTGAAATTAGGGTTGCAATATAATAAAAAAAAAGTCACATTACGACACAAACTTATACTGATTTTGGAACATTTTCCTACTGCAAAATATATATTAGAATAGAACTTTATTTTTAACGGAAGGAGAGAACACTTAGTTGAGGTCCGATGAAACATCTAAAACTCATTTACGATTGTGCTGCTAAGGCGACCTCCTAGTTTGGTGGTCACGTCTGTTTCCAGAATTTACTATCAGACAGATAATCTCTCTTAAATGCAGATAATGGTAATATATATATATATAACTTTATATTTTTCAGGCTTCTGTTTCTATGGTAATTCGTAAGATATTTTTCAGCTGATGTTATATAAGCATCACCCCAAAAAATATTTCTCATTAGGTTCCCACTAGTCGAAGATTTTGATCTTGTGAACGTTATGTTGATTCTGTAAAATTTCTTCTTCCATTCTCAAATCTATATTATTTCATATATTTGAATGCAAAAAAAGTGCATTCTGAAGAACAAAAAATAATGAACCCTTATTACTCTTTATTAATAATTCGTTTGTGGATTTTCCAGTCTTTTAAAAACAATCTAAAATATTTTCAAAAATCTCCAATCGCAATCTCAGAAATCTTCATTATTTTTTGCCCTTTCAGATTAACTCTTTTGCTTTCAAATAGATAAAATAATAAAGGTTTGAGGACGGTAGTAGAAATACTATAGGATTTACATTAAGTTCATGAAATCAAAATTGCTGGTATACGCGAGCCGTTAAAATAAAATCTGTCAGAAAATATAAGTATGTTTCCAACCTCCCACACACATTTTGTGTGCTACTAATTTTCAATTAATTAATTTCTTGGAATATGAATCATTCATTCACATTGTCAGTCTAACAAATAATATTTAGAATTTTATGAAATATTATTTTGAATCGTGTACAAAGTTACATATTATTTAAAAGATTTTAAAATTACTTTCTTATTGCAATTTAAAACTCTATTTTGTCATTGTTTAGGTTGCGCGACAAAACAAAATGTGAAATTGACATGCATCTTAAAATTATAACTACAAGATTGCATAAATATCTACATATTAAAAAGTTCAATTATATCAGAGGTTTTTTTAAAGAATTGAAAACGCTATGTTTATTTCTAAGAGTCTGAAATACTTAATTTTTTCTACAGTTTCTTTGCGATTTAAACATCATATAACAATATCGTGATTCATAAAAATTTAAATATACAGGCTTTTCTCTAATTTTCGATATTTTCTATAAACAAAACTTAATGGGGGGATAATGTTGAAGAAGTTGTAAACATGTAAATTTTTCATGAAATATGTGAAATGAAATATCTTCATTTTCTCTAATGATATTGACGGAAATTGAATGATTCGTATGAGCTTCAACATAAATTTTTGGATTATAAATTTAACTTGCATATTTTATTTAAAGTATTGTTGAGTTATAAGAAATTAATCTATTAGGAGTATTATTTGAAGATACAAAGAGCTTATAATTATTTGTGAGCATTAAAATGATATCGTTATTGTGTGAAGTTTGCTCTTAATTTTAATTACTTCATTTTGTAAGTTTGTTTTTTCTATCGATCCTTCACCTTTCGACAAGCCAACATTTGCTTCCGTCTGTGTATTCAAATGCGTAAAGGGCTGATTTTAATTGCCTTTTTCATCTTGGTAATTAACGTCGTAATGATATTGTTAAAACAGTCTAGAGGAAAATCGGTATTTTGAATTTCAACATTAATTAAAGAGGCTTATTTCAACCATCTTCATTTTCAGTTTGATTCGTTTTTGAAAGAGACGGCTTTAGATGGAATGCTTTCTAGCTCTGCAAATTATTTACGTGTTTTCTGGAGTATAAGACACGCTTTTTTGCTTTAGAAATTCATCTTAAAAATTGGGTATGTCTTATATACTCGTAATGAATGCAAATATTGTTTCCTCTTTTCAGTCATACGCGCTGATATATAGATGATAAAAAGTCAGATTGATTTGGCAGATTCCTGAAAGGTCAATTTGCTATTAATAATTCCTTATTATTTTATCTGAGTTGGTTTTTTTTAATTATTCTTTAATGCTTAGGGTTTTCAGAAAATTGTAAAACGTTTCTTGGGTATGTTTTACTCACCGGAAAATACGGCAGTTTGAAGTATAATGTTAGCACTTTCTGTGTTTTAGCTTTTAAATTATTCTATTTTTTTACGCTGAAGCTTAAAGTTGTTTTAACTCTTGAGATAATTTCTTGTGAATTTATCTGTTGAACAAAATAGCTGTTTTATTTCTTAGTGTGCCTTTCAGAATGAGACATTTTTATACAAATTATGTAACAACTCATTTTGTGAAGGCTGCGCTTCATTATTTAATTCCAACTTTTAATTAAATTGTTATTAATTACGAAACTCCAACAGAATATACGCAAAAGTAACATAAAATATTTTATTTATCAATGATGCTTAGATAAAGTGTCTCTCTCTCTCTAATCCTTATTAACTCAACAATCCTGGATTATGATTTAAGTATTAAAACTTTAACTTACCAAATCACTCGTTTTATCCTATTCACCCCGGACACCTTGAAACATGTCATTCTCGATGTTTGTAACGAATATGGAGCGTTTTAGGATGTAATAACCAATACAAAATCTTCCGGTTGAGTAGTAAGCAATTCACGACAAGTGATCGTGGTGATTTCTGTGGGTTCAGTGCAAACAGCCAACTCTATTCAATGCACTCTGTCTACAAAGTTTTGTTCTTGAACACAAACAATGGTCTTGAATTGGCATAATGCTCTGACGGTCTAAGTTATTAGATCCGTATCTTCCCTATGAATGCCTCTACATTGAAGTAATATATATATATATGAAAGAATAATTTAAAATATTTAAAAATACAAAAAGCCAGAAAGAAATGTAAAAATGAAAGTAAAAATAAATGAAAATATGGAACCCAGCAAGTCAAAAAGCAATTTCGGGCTGAGGACCGAATAAGCGGGGTTAAACTAGTTTAATAATGGTACCAACCTTCCCCCTTTGCGACTTGGTAGGCTGAATTGGGAAACCCAAATTACAAAAGAGATCAATGATTAAAAGATGCAAAAAAGTTCAGCGATAAAATCTACAAAAATAAAATCTATAATTCTAAAAATTATCAACAAATCAAAATATAAAAAAATTACTTACAAAAATTCAAAGAAATGAAGATTCAAGTATGTGAGTAGTAAGATGGAATTTTCTTTAAGCTTCAGATGGATATCACATACTCAAAATGAAGAAATATAACACATCATCACCATATAAATTGAAAAAAAAAATATTTAAATCATTGTTTGATTGGTAATAAAGTGTAAAAGGATACAAACTATTGGTTGGTAATAGGTTGTATGGTAAAGGAGTATAATGGTCCAGAGAGCGAGTAAAAATGTAAGCTGTGTAAATGTAAATAAATAAATAAATTCTTAAAATGTAAATATATATATATATATATATATATATATATATATATATATATATCACTTTTTCTTTTGGTTCCATTCTTATTTATGACCTCTTGATAGCCATCCTGGAATTTTAAATAAGTAATTTGACTGTCGTGAAAAATACGTTTTAATTACGGAGATAAGAGGAATTCCCCTTTATTTATTTTCTAAACTTGTTATTTCAAATTGTGTAAAAATAATCAATGTAAAAACAGGTTTGAGCATATTTACATGTATTCTACACAGAAAAAAATACCTGTCGTTATAAAGATATGTAAGAATGAATAATATTAATATTCGCTGCTTTCAACTCGAAAATCGCCAAAAAAAATATGTAACATTGCATTTCCTTCGATACCGGAATGCTCCGGTTGGGCAGGTTGCTTTAACGACTTCACGACAGCGAATCCTTCATCCGAAAAAAAAAACCAGCAAACACGGTTTCGTCTTGACTGTGTCGACTACATAATGATAACTCGCAACAGAATTCCTTAGAATTCTTGTATGAGGCGACATTATGTTGTTAACAAAATGACTAATTTCACATATATTGGAAATATGACTAATTTTACTTGTATTGGAAAAATGACTTATTTTACTAATGGTTGGCACTTCACTGCCAACAAAACGACTTGTTTCACTTGTGAATATGGACTATTCGCGATTTTCTCTTCTCTAACCTTGGGGACTTTTATCGAGTTGAAATGCTTAAAATTACAATTTCTTCCCAACCGAAATTAAACATGATTTAGTAAATAAGATAAAAATAAAAAAAAATGCAGTGATTCAGATGCAATTATATGCAATTAATTGAAAATGAAGGGAGATCGAATATATGGACTTACCATTAGAGAATTATTATTGATATTGAAATTCTTCGGTTAGTTTTGTGGATGTAAGAAAGTTCCATTAGCAGTATTAGGCTATGTAGTTACTGTCGAAGAAAGTTATGAAATTAAGAAGAGTGAACTGATAAGAGATATATTTCTTACTTAAATCATAAATTAAAATCGTGTATCTGGATGAATTTCAAGTGATAGCGACCTAAGATATTCCACATTGATAACAAATAAATAATAATAAAAAGCCTGTTTTATTCTTGCATGTCTTCACCTGGAGTTAAGTAGTTTTTCATAAATATATTAGATTAAAATATGGCACAAGAGCTAAATAACGACGGATAAACGCCACACACTTATGTTGAAAAATGAGTGAGTGGGGAGTTGCCGCTAAAAATGAAGGATCATCGATTATCACTTACGTACAGAATAAATGAAAAGAACACGTGCCCCATCTAGTTGCGTTCAAAAATTATTTAATTGACTCCACAAAAGGCGATCTGTCTCTTGTAATACAGTAATGGGTCTACTATATGTCTCAGATTATAAAAGATATTCATCTTTTATCTGTGATCAGTTTTATTAAAATTAATTATTCCAGTTGCAGCATTAATTTCTTCAGATAGTTCTTTATATGTCATCTGAGCTTATTCTAGTTCATTTGGTTTTAAATAATATATTGCACGCAATTGAATTAGCTGTAAACAAAAGGTTATATTACCTTGAATGGGACGTCCAATGATGGTGTAATGATTTCGAAATAGATGACATTACTAGCTTGCCATGTTTTGGTTAAGATTGTTTGCGTCCATAACCATCCGAAGACTGTCAGTGACCTTTCACCTGAATGAGTTATTTAAAAGCTCATGAAAACTCAATTGAAAAAAAAATCGTCAATTATAAGATTTTTCGTGAAAAAAAATCAAAGTTATGAATAATTAAAAATCACGGATAATTTCTCTTTATCTCTGCGACCGCAGTAGCCGAGAGGTCATGATCACAAACTCACGGTCAACGTTCTCTCCGTTGAATCGAGAGGTCGAATTTTAGTGCCCCTTAAGTCCTGTCATTTAGTAGAAATGATGCAAGTTAAATCTGCATTGGTTCCAAGTCTTTCCGATGATGGAGTGAAGATGTTTGGAAATGAAAGTACTTGTTCAGATGGCGTTCTTGTCACATGACCGAGGTACAAAATTACGAGGTCTGTCGTCAACACACCTGGAGTTGCTTTTAAGTGGATTGTTAATAAACATAATCATTCAAAAAATATTTTTCAAATTATTACGCATGCGTTCTATGACTGAGAACTTGTAATCAAAAAATATAATAGTGATGGTTAATATGAATTTCTCCAATCTTTTCAAATAGATATTATGAATATTAGACAATACACGGCTGTATTGAATTATTGCAAGCATTATATTTTAGTACCATACCAATTTTATAAAAATATATTAAAGAATTTATACAACGATTTTTCATAAAAAAAATACCTAATTTGAATAAAATATTTTTCACCAACAACAAAAAAGAACTTAATTACATTTTTGTCTTAAAAATAGAAATAAACAGTACGACAGATTTTTTTTACTTATCAAGCAAACTTTTCCAATCAGAATATAAATAATTTCATGCTATTTTCTAAATTCTTAAGATCTGCAAATATAATCGAAATAAAGCATGATTAACTCAAAAAGTGTATTCCAGTCTTAACGGAAAAACAGTATTTTGAATTTTTCGGAAACTAATTACTATCTTAAAATGAAATTAAAAATTTCTTTGGATGATATTACAAAAATAGGAAAAGGATTAGGAACTAATTATAAAATTGCTTCAAATTTTGTTTTTTAATTAAACTTTGTAACAAGTAACAAAAATATTATAATAATTCATTTTCTCTTATTAAATAAGCACATTTGATATAAACAAACGAAAACATTTTCTTTCTCTGTTAGAGTCCTTTTGTTTTGCATTTTTTAGTAATATGAATCACACAAAACAGGAAGATGCGATTTTATTTTAACAAGCTCTTTGTAACGGATTATACCATAATTAATTATGTTATGTCTGACACTTTTCAATTAAAATACTAAAACAGAATGATTACATGACTTGGTAAACATGTTCGATCCTATGAATTCTGAAGGAAACATTAATATTTTCAAGGATGTGTCAACATCATTAAAAACAATTTTTACTGAATAATGGCTTCTTTACGAATAACAATAACATGCTTTTACGGTATATCATGGATAATTTCACAACCTGTCTTATAAAATCAGGAGGAAGCGTAACAACTAGAAAACAATGCTTAGATAAACACACTGCAGGAGGGAAATTGTTTTACGTTATCAATTTCTTTCTTGTCATCAAGTTATGAAATTTAAATTTTATGTTTTAAAACAATTACTAAATTTATTCGTTACATTAAATTAGCAAGTAAGCTAATTAAATGCTTCTAAAAACCCTTAGCTAGTAACTTTGTCGTTTTATTGTTATCATTTTTATTAAAAGATGTATATGGTGTTTTCAAAATGTCTGAAAAGAAATAACCATAACTAACAAAATTGAGAGCTGCATTTCTAGATTGAAAATTTATTAACGTTATGATTATATTAATAATTAACTATAGATTACATCTTCTTTAATAATATTAATAAAATATGTTTTATAAGTTATAAAGATTTTAATTTATAAATATAATATTAAGAACATGTTTATAACACTTGATGGAGACGAAATATTTATGTTTTGTATTTATTTTTCTCCTTGAAAGATTATAAATGTAAGAATATTATACAAATACTAACAGTTAGAAAGCACTTAGAGAATAATATACATATTACACATAAACGTGATATCACTATTGCTCCCTCTGTTCTTGAATATATGTGTGTGTGTATGTGCGCGTGCGTGTGTTATTTGGCTAATAATGTTAGAAAACTCATCCTAACAATCTAAAGCCTGTTAAAACTGAAAAAATAATCTCCAATCTTTTTATTTGTTTCATGTGTAGGGTTTATATATATATATATATATATATATATATATATATATATATATATATATATTATTTTCTATCTCTTAGTGAACAATGGGTGGGTGTGGGTGTGGGTGTTCTCTTGGGAAAAAATTAAATAAATTGTTACCTAACCTGCTTGTTTTATGGATGTTAATACTTCAGCTTAAGGAATAAATTATATTTTCTGATTCAGATTCATATAATTTGTAAGAAAACTATGCTACGTTTATTTTTTCTATAACAATACTTCAGATTTACCGTATTTCAAAAAATGTTTTTATCTCTTTCAAATAGAAAATTAAGATGAAATAAAATTAACTGTTCTGTTTAAATATTAACAAATCATTTGCAAATAAACAAATAGATTGAATTGTGAATTCAATGAATTAAATCAGCTGAGAACAACATTATTTCGTATAATTTGCCATTATTTCCATTTGTAATATCAAAATAACTAATTCACATTCGAAAATAACATGGATGATATAAGGTAAACTAAAGAGCTAGAAGTTACATTGAAGAATTTCAGAGTTTAAGAAAAAGAATGTCTTTTTTTGGCGATTATATAATTTTTCACTTTCAAACCATAAAATATTATAAGTAACAATTGTATTACAAATAACAAAATTGAAGAATAATTTATATTCATATCATCGATTAAATTAGAAAACACCATTAAAACAAATATATTTGGGATTTATTTTTATCTAACAGAATTTCTTAAGTTGTAATTAATTAGATCATTTCCTTAAATTATTAGTGCAGTTTTATTCCACTTCAAATCAATCTTCAAAACTTCTGGGTTCATTTGATAAATTCCATTTACGGTATTAAATGAGCCAATTGACACATCACATACAAAACGAGAAGGACTGACTATATCTAAACTATCGCTTTATTGTTATTAACATTCTCAACTAATAGATTAAAAAGTAAACCATGAAATAATAATTGAACGCAATTAATGGTTCAAAACATTCAATAATAAGTACATATGGTTCGACAAACATCTTTGCTTCGGATAAGGATATTATATACTATGTTTTTTTTTTTCATTTGCTTATTGTTAATTAAAATAAAAGTCAGATTTGTAACGCTTCCAAGTTATTACTAATGAAAAGAGAATTCTCTAAATTTGATTCTTCTTCAATTTCTCTTGGAAAATTCGATAAGTTGGTTCGATTGCAATTTATCTTTCCAATCAACGTCACATTGGAAACATACCGGTGTTCAAAATTATGAGAAATTTCACTTTTAATTGATTATTGCTAAAAGTG
>BMAW01106049.1:54176-66151 GCA_019974015.1 Nephila pilipes | reverse complement strand
TCTGGAGAACGCCATCTCAAGCCTATAATACAGACTGCTTGTTGCCAAGAGTGAAACATGGCGGGGGTTCTGTTATGGTTTGGGCAGCCATATCGTGGTTCTCTGCTGGCCCCATGATAACTGTGTCAGGGCACATGACTGCCAAGACTTATGTGAACATTTTGGCAGATCAAGTTCATCCCATGGTACAAACTTTGTTCCCCGATGGTGATGGTGTCTTCCAAGACGACAAAGCCCCTGTTCACACAGCTCACATTGTCCAGGACTGGTTTTCTGAGCACGAGGAGGATTTGTCCCATCTCCCCTGGCCACCACAGTCACCAGACCTGAATATTATGGAACCTTTGTGGTCTACATTGGAACGGAAAGTGCGTTCTCGTTATCCACCGCCAACATCGTTATCTGAACTTGCCACCGTTTTGCAGGAAGAATGGTATAATATTCCCTTGGCACACATACAGGAACTGTATTTATCCATTCCGAGAAGACTGCAAGCTGTTTTGGATGCCAACGGGTTTCCTACACCATATTAAGCAAAAAAACATGTTTTTTAAAAGGTGTTTCCATATTTTTGTCCAACCCCTGTACTATTTAGAGCAAAAATTTCCCAGAATTGGTCAACAAAGATTTATTTAATTTGAAATACTCTTACGAGATTTTTCTTCGAAGTTCTGTTCATCTGCATTTACACCCTTGTTCCACCGTTCATGTAACTGTTCAAAACAATCCCAGGAACTATTTTTGGAAATTCCTTCAGCTCTTTAGTCGCATTTTCCATCACCACATCTGAATTAGCAAAATGGTGATCCTTCAGTTTCATTTCCAAGAGTAGAAACTGGTAAAATTATGATGGTTTTAGGTCCAGGAAATAGAGGGGATGCTTCATTTTGATAACGTTATGCCTGGCAAAATATTTGTTACGACCGGGGAGCAATGCAACGGACCATTGTCATGCAATAAAATCGATACTTTTATTAATCTTTTCGGGGGGGGGGAGATGTCATCTCATTCATTTCGTAGCTATCTAAGAATCTCAACGTAAATGTTTTGTTGTCATCAGTTGATCGTCTGTTCACGCGCACAATTTGCCAAAAGCACCCGATACTCTCGTCTGGGTGGAAGAGGAGGAGCTCCCACATGGAAGGTCATCGTCAATGCTGGTGGGAATTAATATTCCACTCATGCCTGTCATTTTCCCATGCATCCTTTCTATGTTCTTTCTTTAACATCTAAAGGATCTTGGAATGTACTTTCTGTAGGCAAAATGTAAAATTTGATGTTGGTGTGCTGTTCTGAAGACGATATTTCGAGCAAACACCACTTTGTAAGATACAATCTATAGCTTTCGCCAAGTTATAATAGAAATGGATGGCAGTTGGTCCATCGCCTTCCTTAGAAGTGCAGCCAGCTTCACATTTCCCTCCAGAGAACACCTCCTTTATAATAAGTAACCATTCTTGGAGAGTTTCTTTTTTTCTTTTTTTTTTTTTTTTTTTACGAGGTTTTGCAACGTCGATCCATGACATGCGATCTTTTCTTGTACCAAAACTCAAATATCTGATTTTTTTTTCTTTCATATTCTAAAAAAGTACATTATTCTTATTTTTCTAATTTCCAATCATTTTTCAAGTTTTTTTATGCACAAAGGTCTTTCACTATTTAAGCAGACAAACATTTTTAGTTAAGGAACTCTTAAGGTAGGTAATTGAAACTTTTGTAAGAGCTAGTTGACAAGCTTGGAAAGACTGTTATCCTATTCATATCTACGTAAACATAACATCTGAAGCCTTAGTTGCGATGGGATGTCCGTTCGAAGAAATACTTTTCAAAATCAAAGTTCTGTAATCTGATTTTTACTTTCGGAAAGTGTTAAACCGGCAGAAATATTCTCTCCAACTAACAGAGAATTTGGCAAAAACTACATGAACAACACGAGTTTTTACGCTTTTTAGATACGTTTAAAACTCCTCACTAAAGTATCACCGATGAGCCGAGTGTCTCTGGTCCGATTTTCTGTGATTATTTAGAAAGGCAAAGCACATTATCAACAGCCTGTATTATTTAGACATGATTGGAAATAAAGCCAAGTCCGTGTTGCAGAAGAAATGTCCTAGATGACAGAGGAAAAGTGTGCTTCTTCTGAGAAAAACCCCTCGACCTCATATGGCACAATTGACACTGGAAACTGTTTGCAAAAAGGGTTGGGAGCTTCTACTTTTTCTTCCTTACAACCCTGACTTTGCCCTTGGATTTTTATCAATTAGGTCTGTTGAAAGAAATTTTACGTGGCATCAGTTCAACAACAACAAAGGGATAGAAAAAAGTACAAAACTGGCTTTGAGATATAGGTAAATAAATCTTCGCTGAGAAAATAAGATGAATTCCAAAGAGATAGGACAAGTGCAAATAAGTTAGTGGGGATTATGTAAAAGGTCAATTGAAAAGTCCCCGGCCTACCATAGAAAAACACATTTTTTTGGCAAAATCAGTTTTTTTTATTCAACATAATTCCCTTTAAGGGTGATACACTGATTATAGCGACCCTCCAACTTTTAGATACCATTTTTGTAGTACGATTTGTCCTTTGCTTCAAAATAGGCCTCAGTTTCGGCGATCCCCTCTTCATTCGACGAAAATTTCTTCCCAGAGAGCATATTTTTGAGATCTGAGAACAGAAAATAGTCGCTGGGGGCCAGATCTGGAGAATACGGTGGATTAAGAAGCAATTCGAAGTCCAATTCATGGATTTTTGTCATCGTTTTCACTGACTTGTGACACGGTGCATTGTCTTGGTGAAGTAGCACTTTCTTTTTCTTCAAATGCGGCCGTTTTTCGGCGATTTCGTCCTTCAAACGGTCCAATAACGCTATTTAATAGTCGCTGTTGATGGTCCTTCCTTTTTCAAGGTAGTCAATGAAAATTATTCCATGCGCATCCCAAAATGCAGACGCCATAACCTTGCCAGCCGACTGTTGCGTTTTCCCACGCTTTGGAGCGGGTTCATCGTATGCAGTCCACTCGGATGACTGTCGATTGGACTTCGGAGTGTAATGATGGAGTTCATCCATTGTCACATATCGACGCAAAAACTCACGCCTGATCATCTTCAAACACTGCTCCGAATCATCAACTCGTCGTTGTTTTGGGTCAAAAGTGAGCTCGCGCGGCACCCACTTTACACAGAGCTTTCTCATACCCAAATATTCGTGAATGATATGATGTACACGTTCAGTTGATATCTTTAGAGTGTCTGCTATTTCATTCAATTTCGATTGACGGTCATTCAAAATCATTTTGTGGATTTTTTTAATGTTTTCGTCGGTAACAACCTCTTTTGGGCGTCCACCGTCTTCGGTGCTCATTTCACCACGTCTAAACTTAGCAAACCAATCCTTGATGGTTGATTTTCCTGGGGCAGTGTCCGAAAACTCGGCATCAAGCCAAGTTTTTGCTTCAACTGTATTTTTTCCCTTCAAAAAGCAATATTTTATCAACACGCGAAATTCTTTTTTATCCATTTTTTTCACAATAACAAAAATTGCTATAATTCACAAACTAATGATCCGACAGTTGTCAAATTTATACACGCATCTTTTGAGGGTTAGGGCGTACTAAAAAACATATGGATTTAATTCTAGTAGCGCCATTTAGTTATGTGTCAGGCCGGGGACTTTTCAATTGACCTGTTTGTAAAGTAAATAAAAATTGCATTAATTTAGTAAGTCCTTTTTGCTGTAAGTCTGTTTGTCTTTTAAATATCTTGCACAATTGTTTATTGTACAGTCTATTCTTGTTTGCAGTGTCCACTACACTCGAATAATCATGGTCGTAAACTCGCGGCTGTTGTTGTTACCATTGTGAATTAGTACACTAATGTTACTAAAGACTACCCAAGTAGTGGGACGTATGCACGTTAAATCTGTCGAATCTATAAATCCCCTCATTGACGTGGTGGGGAAGTTTGAAGAGGGAGGTTGCAGCTCAGATGTCGTCCTCGTCACATGTTCAGAATTACAAGGAATGTCGCTAATAGCCCTCGTGTTTTTTCTTCTGTTAATAAATGTACAAATCTCCCAACTTGAGAGATAAAATAAATTTAATTATAAAGGTATTAAACTGAAAATAATAGGATTATGCTGGTTGTATCTTAATATTTCATGAAACTGAAAATTATGTTAAAGTTGTATTCCAAGCTAAATCATGCACACACCCACAGCTTACCATCTATATTGATGATTGGCTATATACTTCTTTAAAAAGAGAGTAATCAGTACCCTTATAACGTGATTCTGTACAGTCTATTTAAGAATCTTTTCATCTCGAGTTTTCATTTAAAATTCACTCGTTTACGAAACTGTTTCTTTAAAAGTAGAATTTGGCAGCAACATTAAATAATGCCTCGAATTCTCACCAGCCAAAATTTGTAAGATATAGATATTTATATACAGTGTGTCTGTAAAATCATGGTTCATTTTTGACCGTTTCACTGGAAATCAACGAAACAAAATATAAATTTGAAATCTTCACCAAATAAAAATCAAACTTTCCCAAATTTCCATAGTATGATGTGCAAAGGTGTGCGCATGCAGGTGATGACGCAACACCACGAACTGCGAATCAGCCCACGCCAGTCGAAATGTGGACGGTACAGAGGAAAGTTCAGTGGCTTCCTGAGTTCGAATTCATGACTTAAGTACAACGTAAATATCATCGCGTGTAGAACGAAGAACCACCACATAGGAATGACATTAATCGGGGGAGGATACCTGTAGATTGTTAGGCAAACACTTTTCTGGTATGGCATCGATGACTAGTCTGTAAAGACTATACGGGAAAGCTACCTAAAGAACCCAAAAATTCTATGAGCGCGTGTGCTCGACAATTACGCCTAAGCAAGGCTACAGTTCATAAGGTGTTGAGAAAATATCTACGTTTTTCGGGTTACAAATTGCAACTATTGTACGCTTTCAAACCGGCGGATAGACCCAAACGATTTGCGTTCGCTACAGATATGCTTCACGAGATCAACAATGATGAACGATTTCTGCAGAAAATTGTTTTTAGCGATGCAAATAAATATAGTGGTAAGGAAATGAAAGTAATATTAGAGCAATTATATTAAAATTCGCTTACAGTCAACATATTTAATCAATTTTCAATCAGTCTTCATCTATGTTTTCAAAGTTGCTCAAAATTCGGTACAATCTAAAATTTTCATCTAAAATAGATACAATCCAAAAATTTGGAACAATCTAAATTGTATGCAACATAAATAAATATTTGGAAATATTTCTTGCGATTCCTGAATATTGATAAGAGAAAAAAGTTTTTATTTAACTTTTTGTTACCTTCATCTCTCTAAAAAAATGAAAATAAACACAATGATAAAAAAATGAAAAAGAAATTGAAATGAAATATTAAAATTTGTTTCTTAGTGATAATTAGAATAATTTTTCCCTCATTTTCTGAGTAAATTTTCATTACTATCCTAATCATATTTACTTCACAAAGAGTTTGTTTTTTTAATCAATTTTCTTTACAAATGATTTCTATAAAAATGCTTATTATTTTGAGGAAGTCTTATAAATATGATTTATATATGAGGGAAAATCAAAACCGATTGTGTCTCAAAGGAAATTAATTAGTTTCTCGTTGTTTAGAGAATTAGCTAATTTCACTATTTCATTCATTCTTTGCAGAATCAACTGATTCATTAAATATCTTCTTAATGTTGTATTGAAAAAACAATACGAATCCACAAAGTTATTCCAAAATATATAAAACTCTCAGTGAAAAGCTGCATAAGCACATATCAACATTAATAAAAAAGAATGTCTGGATTAATTAACTTGGGAACATATGTGTCTAATTTCTGCCAAATAAAGTGATAATTAATAAATAGATTAATAAAATAACTCATGGGCTACACATTTTTTTCGAAAAGTTCTTTTTCTTTTTAATTAAAATGGTAATGATATTCCGACCGCGGCGGAATACCAATCTCTTTGTCGTTTTAGAAGACTATCTGATAAAATTGGATATTTCAAAAAACAAATACTAGTAATAATTACTAAACAAAAATAATTTGTGACTGGTTGTCATTGTTGTGATTTAGCTGAAAATCTTTAACTAATTTATTCAAGCTTTAAATAAGCAATATTAAACTAAATTAACAATGTGGACGGTTAATAAATTGGGTTCGGAACCAAATATTTTATAGAAAATTTCTATTTAAATAGGAAACTCTATTAAAAAATCGGCTTCAAATCACTGAAACCGTTTCACGTACGTCTGGTGACCGGTTCCGAATTCAGTTCATACGCTTAGTATATCATTTCATAGTAGCTAGAACTACTATAGTGTACCTATGGATCTCTAATCCCTCTATATCCTTAATCATATTCACTACATGTAATTATCTTGCCAAACGTGGTTTTTAAATTATTCAATAACTGACAAACACAGATATTGGACTTTTTCTCTAGAGAGCGCTATTTCAGAGGTAATGGGGAATGAGCTTGAGGTTAGTAGTAAATGAAGTCACTCCAAAATGCAAGTCTGTTGGCAGTGGAGATCTTACACAACATTTTTCGTGTAATAATGATAATTTTCATCAATCGCAGTTCTTTAACAAAGCGATTGTTCTCACATCGAGCGTCGTAGCAAAGTGGCTCCAGAGTTTAGTTAAAGGGGGAAACGCATGAAAACCCGATTTTTAAACTTAAATCAGAAACAGATAATTTGAAAATATATATTCAAAAAATCTCTATAAAAGACTGAATTCAGTAGGCCAGCGTTATTAGATAATTCCACGTTATTTAAATCGTTAATTTATTTTTGCTGGTGCATTCTATTTTATAAAGTTTGGAAACTGAAAGTGATTTTTCAAAATAATCTAATAAATAATGTTTGTTATGTTTTTCATTTCCTTAATAATTTCATTTCTCAATTTCTCAACACACTGCTTTCAATCTCAAATATGCAACATGTAATTGAGAAATATTAAACTAATATGTATATTGATTGAATATATGTAAATTTTGTTATGCTTGCGATTTTCATTTAAAATTTATTTTTAGTCTATTAGAGATCTTTTAGTATAAAATAAACTGAAGGGTGCAGTGGAAATCTATTCAGATTTAAAAGATAAAATACCTTTTCGATTTTTTCGAAAATTAAATCAGGAATTGGAGAGTAAATTCCTATATTTACGATAAATATTTAATCCTTTACGAAAGGGGGAAATTGTATGTTCTATAAAAAATATTTCAAATTAAACAAATTATCATGAACCAAAATTATTAGAATTTAATTAACAGTGATAAACAGTTTTCTCACAATCAAAATTTCAATATTTGGGTGGATAGCAAAAATCTATTTTCTTTGTGTTTTCCCAGCTTTAAACAAATATATTTGATGTTAAACCTTTCCGTTCTGAGATTTCCGTAAAACCTTTTTTATTATACTTTTACATTGCTATCATTTTTGTTTATTTTTTTACCCTTACCTTTCACATTTAAATCTAGTGAAGCTTTTACGAGAAAAAGGCTCTTTTTAACTCATTATTCTGAAAATCGCAGTCAAATCCCTTTTATCATTTCCCTTTAAATCTAATAACAATCAAAATAACCATGGCAACCAACATTTTGAAAGCTTGTTAATATTTTGTAATCGTAATTTTAATATTTCCGTTTGTAAATTAAAATATATTTGCTTTGCTACATCAAAATTTAGCTTTATTGACTAAAATGTTAAAGATAGGGATAAAAATAGTTTTATTTTATTATTTGCTTTATAAATACATTGTATTCAAAGATAATTCTATGCGTTCCTTTTTTAGATTAATATTTCTCTTTTTTCTACGGTCTACTCCTATATCTGGATCTTGAATTCGCTGCACTCTTTATCATAATTGAATTTCTAATACATTTTTAGCATTTTTTGAAAAGTACTACTTGTGCTATTTTTTATTGTAACATCGGAAGCTTATACTAAAATGATTTTTAAAATTTCCACTGTTATAAAGCTATTCTAAATTGAATAACGTTTTATAATTTGAATATCCTTAGATTAATTGTTGAATTTTTACCATCTCTTAATTTAAATTCTCCCAATTTTTTAGAGTTTCTTCTTAAGTTTGCAGAAGATATACAGAAATAACACCTTCTTTATCGAGAGAAAGGTCTTGGAAATTATATATCAAACAACAAAAACAATTGTCGTATTTACTTCATTTGAAAAGTTTTCATTAAAAAAGTATTTCTCTTATACGTTTAAACTCATATATATTATAAAAATTAATAAGTGAATCTTGTTCCCAAATTGCTTAGACAGTTACAGCCCTGCAATAAGTCTTTCAAATACATGGATGCCGTGATAACCACCAAATGCTAATGAATGGTCGGGTCATGGTCACGGACTTGTTTTCTCCGAATCGCAGGCTCGTAACATGGCTGGTACTCGCTAAATATGATAGAGATCCTAAATCCTCCCGTTGGCATGGTGTGGAAGTTTGGGGAAGGAATTCCAACTCCTCGTCACTTGACCGAGGTTGAAAATTATGAGGTCCGTCGCCAATAGTCCTCGTGTTGCTTCTCAGTGCGACATTAATGACCAATCACATCTATTAGTTTTCGCGGAGGAATTTTCAATAAGACAGTAGTAGTTTTTGTTATTAAAAAGTTTGTTTCCGATTATTATTTCTGTATAAAAATGTATACAAGGCTTATTTGTTCTTTGAAGAAGTGTTTATAAGATTATCTTTCAGCGAATATTTTGTACAGCGCGCATTTCTTTTCATAGAACTACTCCCGTACTCCCCTTCACCTCGTAGTTAACCACCTACTTTAGGAGGAAAGTTTGAAATCATTGAAGAAAAAAAAGATTTTTTTATAAGTTTAATGGTACTGAATATACCTAAGCCCGTTAATTAAGATTGAGATATAGCATAGGTTCATATTTAACTTTTTAAAATTTTTCAGCTCAAAATATACATGAAAATAGTAATAAAATCAACATTTATGCAAACCTTGGAAACTCAAATTTAATTTGAGTTATTTCAATTCCATCAATTTTATTGTGCTGATCTAAATCTAGTTGAAGGATTGAAACACTCTCATATCTGTAACCCTGTTATTGAAAAATTTATAAAAGTTGATATTTTAATGCATAGAAAACTTTTGAAAACTTAGAGTAATTTATAATTTGTATCAACAATGAAGTACTAAAAAAATGTAACTTTATTAACAGAGGAAATTTAATCTTTAAATTTAACCTTTTGGAGTTTTTCATTTAAATTGCATTACATTAAAAGCATAATCTCCTTTTCAAACTGATGTTTTGCGTAAATTCGAAACGTTAAAAAAATAATTTCGAGGAGATGCATAATATATATATATATATATATATATATATATATATATATATATATATATTCAAAGTCCTTAAATTTAACCTTTTAGAGTGTTTCATTTAAATTACATTACATTAAAAGCATAATTCTTTTCAAAATGATGTTTTGCGTAAAAGCGAAACGTTAAAAAAATTATTTCGAGGAGAAGCAAAAAATATATTTCAAAAAGTAGACTGAAAAGCAGGATGGAAACAAAATTCAAACTGTTCTATAAAGCCAAGAATTCAATATCTTCGATACTAAGTTGAAAATAAAAGTTCGACTTTTTGCATAACATCTCATTTTAAAAGTGGTCGAATACTTTAAAGTCACTGACTTATCCTCCGGGTATACCAGAAGCAGAAAAATAAGAACTAATCTTAAGTGAGGTGTAAAATGTTAAATAAGGTGCTATTATCATCTTTTGATCACGGTTCATACTTACGTTGCCACAACAATTCTTATCAATAATTGTATTGCTCATTGTAACTTAACTCAAATTACATTACATTAAAGAATCAAAACTCAAAATAAAATATATATAAACTTATCAAAATAAAACATATATAAACTCAAAATAAAATATATATAACTTATAAATCTTAACTCAAAATAAAATATATATAAAAACATGCAGTTTTGTAAACTATAAATACCTGTGGGTATTAAATATTTTCTAATTAGATTTAAGTATTTTAATGTTTAAAGGCATTTTAACTCTTTTATTTAAAAGGTCTCTAGAAACTTCGAATGGGTAAAAAGTAATCTGTGATTAAAAAGAATTTCAACCAAAACATTTCGCGAATTTAAAATGTTTATGTGAAAATATAAGTAAAATTTAAAGAGCTATTTTATAAATCCAGTGTTCATTCTGTTTGTATCTTTTATTATTAAGTTTTAATTCTAAGACTGTCTAGAGTTTTTTTTATGTGAAATGTTTCTAAGAAAAGGTATCTGTACTACAGAGAATTTCAATACATTTTATTACGATATAATGAAGAGATAGTAATGGAAAGTTATTTCTTTAAAAATTTTATTTCATTTTATCTCTCAAAATCCATAAATGTCATAGTCTAACAGAGACATAATAATGTATGTTTATAACAATGCTTACTGTCTTTAAAATGTGTGGTTGATCATCAAAAACAACCACTAAACACTAAAGATAGTAATTTTAAAATATTTTTAAAACTAACATTTAAATCATCTCCGTTAGAAATTATCTGCATTTTAAAAAATTATATATCTTTTCATTTTTGTGCGTTTCATAGAATTTTTATTTGAAATTTCGTATTTAATTTTAAATATACAGAATAAAACTAAAAAAGTAAAAGAATATTTTAATACAATAAAACTCGATCTCGTCTTCAATATTTTTAAAATGCTAATTGCTTGGTAAAATGCATGTTTTTTGAAACCAAGTTTCTTTATAAAACAATTTTTTTTTACTTTTAAGTAGTTGAATTGTGTGAAATGAAAAATTAACTTAAAAAAACTTTCTTTCATAATATTTCTCGTTAGTGATTTTTAAATTATCGAAACTATGATAAACTTAGTTTTCAAAATAAAAACAATCATAATAACAAATGTATTCAGTTAATGCAACTTTTATTTCTTAAATACGCCTAACATTTTATAAACTCATAGAGAAAATCTACTCCTTTTTGCATGCAAATTTCTTCATAAGCATTTCTTAAATTCATCGCATCGTTTTATAAATAGGAAATCAGATTATTCAACGTCTAGAAGTTTTACTAACTAACAGTAACTCTTTCAAAAGAAACAAAATCAGCTGATTACTCAACAAAAGTAATTAGTCTTACATAATCTTATAAATCAACTTAACCAAATCCTTTTTTTAATCATTAACTTATTATTCTCCCGTCTCATAATATCGAATTTTAGAGCCATAAAGTAAAATCTGAAGTAACCACTCCATTGAAATATGCTTTAATACTTTATTTTCTGGCAAGTTAATTGCCTCTTCCTTGTCTTAGAAAACATTTTCACGCTTTTGCGAGACAAGAGTTGAGTGTGACATGACAGCGAACGGTTTTTCTTGAACACTTGGTTTTTAAAAGAAGAGGAACGTCGAACTATTACTTCCTTAAGTTTCAGGTTATTCCATTACCTATCACCTTCTGATGCAAAATGAGTAGGACAATAGAGTAAAAAATTGCCCTTTATGTTGCTAACTTTTGATGGAAACCCGTAATTACTCTTTCTTAAGAGCAACTCCAGCCAGCCAAATTACTTTTAATAGTGGCTACGTTCTTCTGGTTTAAAGCTCGCTTGTTTCAATCTACCGAATAAAAAAAAAGAATGTAATTTGTTAGCTCCTCTTTACGTGGGGGACATGAAAAAAGTGAGAAAATTAAAGATCTGCCGTTAATTTTGTAAGTGTTTTCGCAAAAAGTACTTAACGAAACATCAACTTCATCTTAACTTTCTATTTCTTTTTATTAGCACGATTTTACACATCTTATAATTATTGTAAAATAGGTTAATTTTTATGGCGTTATGTTAGGTTTTACTGCAATTTTCTAATTATATTTATATTAATTTTCTAATTATATTTATATTA
>BMAW01106049.1:0-54166 GCA_019974015.1 Nephila pilipes | reverse complement strand
AATTTTCTAATTATATTTATATTAATTTTCTAATTATATTTATATTAGTTTTATAATTATTTATATTAATTTTATAATTATATTTATATTAATTTTCTAATTATATTTATATATATATTAATTTTATAATTATATAATTAGATTTTACTGCAATTTTATAATTTTATAATATATGATTTTGGATTTACTGTAAAATGTAAATATATTCTCAATAATTAAAGAAAATACGTACTTTAAAAAAATTAATTTGAAAATTGCAAGCTACTAACAACGAGAATCAATATTTCTAATTATTTTAAATTATATTTTCAATATGTTTGTGCCAAATTAAAAAGGGAAATTGTTTTTATAACTTATTTCAAAACTCTAAGTAAAATTTTCAAAACTCTGACTTATCTTTAAAAAAGGTTTTTGTAATTAATTTGTAATATATTTGTCCTTCTCGTAAAATTAATCATTTGCTCTTTTGTTTGATTTCATGTCATTTTCAAAAAGAAAAGAATTCTGAACGAGGTCTTATTATTTTTAAAAAAACCGTTTGAACTTTATAAATTTAACTTTTTATTGAAATAAGTACGTCTTCACAGAATAGAATCATCTTATGCTGTTTTATTCTTTCTCCATCCTCAAAGTTGCAATCTAAAGTTTTCTTTTATTAAACATTTTCTGTGTATGTATGAAAGTTATGACGTTGGGCTATGCACGATTTTCTCTTCACTTACCCCGCTGACTTTACAATATAAACTGAATTAAATAAAATTAAAATTTCTTCTCAACCTAAATGAAAAGTAATTAAGTAAATTAGATGAACATAAAAATGGAGTGAATTTATTTTGAGATAATGATTTATAAATGACATAGAACTGAAAGGAAAATGAAGAGATATAGAAGATAACGTCAGGTTTTTTAATAGATAGTTTTAGTTGGTATTAAAACATCGCAATTATTTTTTTTGGATTAAAACGAATCTAGTTAAAGTATCAAAATAAAAATCTGCTGTTTGAGAGAAATCGTTAAATCAGAACGAGTGAATTGGTAAATCAATACTTTATTAGTTGATTCTATTTTAAAATTGACGAGTTAAGTGAGATTCGAGAGAGAGAACGATTTTATCTTTTTTTCGGTGATTATTAATAAAATATTTTGTCTTGATCTTATGTTCCTCAATTGTTGTCTGATACTTATTGACTGCGTTTAGGAAAGCCGGTAATAGAATTAAATAATGAAAAAATGTTGTCCCAAAGTGACTCGCAAAAATAATGTTTTTCTGTACATTTTTATTTATAAATTTATTCATCGCTAAAAATTGCTGAATGTTCTTGAGATTAAAACTTTTAATGGCAGCATGTTTTATTTGGGGTAGAGTAATTAAAAATATTTTTATTACATAAAAGTGATATTCTATTGAAGCATTAAGTACTTTCTTTCGTATTATGTTTTTAGTACTTTTTTTACTTAAATGAATGAAGAATTTAATTAAGATAAAAGATAAAAAATTCTTTTTATATTCAGACAAAATTTAATATTTCATAGAATACTATAGGCTTCTAATCAGGTGTATTAAAAATATGTTCATTATACCTTAACAAATAATGCACACAAAGTAGTTGTAAACTATGTTAAAATATTTTAGCATACAAACCAAATCAGCATTTGTAAACTTTCTAGTGGACACATTACTTTTGACAAGAGGTATAAATTTTTTTAAAAAATAATCATATAAATTCCGACCTACATCATTTGAAATTCTTCTCTGTGGCTTTTCTCCAATCATCTTTTACATTATGTGACAGAGAAGATATAATTACTTCACTTCATCTCTTTTATGATTTCTTGAAGATTGTTACCTCCTATACTTGGTGTAACCTTCGGCTAGAGCATTTGGAATAAGTCACAACACAATAACATGACTTACAAATGTAAATAAGCGATTCTATTATTAATTTCTAATACATAGCTATTTATGTTCACCCAAGCCTTTTTTTACACAATAGATACGTTCCTTAGAAAACCATACAAAACATTTCATGAAAAAAGATACGTGCGACGTATGGTAAATTTGGGATAGGTTCCACAACTTTAAAAAATCGTGTAAGATGAAAAAACTCTAAATATTTTTCCAAAAAATCGTGCAAAAAGAGTGATAATGAAATCCATATTACATATTTATAAAACAAAAACTGTTCATTTTTATTACAAAAAAAAAATTAGAATTTGTGTGCAGGGAAAATTTAATCTATATATACAAACAACATATAAAAATATACTTACAACTTTTCATTGATACTTCATAACCAGTTTGCACGTTTATTACGAATTGGATCAAAAATGCTATCATCAGTAGATGTGTCAGATATGTCTAGCACACATGTCGGCTTTGATTTCAATGAAGAATTTCATTCGTTATTAACGGCCTCTGTTTTTTGTTGTTGTTACAGTCTATTATTAGCGGCTTTTTTTTTCTCATGTTGCTTATATAATTCTTGATATCCTGCTACATAAAACTTATGATACGTCGAAATTTTAAAGCACGCTCTATGTAAGAGTCATAAGAAAATGTTGTTCTATACTTGTAGCAAATTTCAAGCCCACTCGAATTAAATGAGCCGTTATTAGCTGAAATTCACCTTCGACTTCGTCATTATCAACTTGAATTATCGAAATGAAAAAATGCATAAGAATTTGTAAAAGAAAAAAGAAACATACATGACAGAAATGTGATGTTAAAGATATATTGACATAATAACATGTTAAAATAATTATTTTTTTTTTTAATTTAAGCGAATGAATATTGTTGAAACATTGTATTGATGGATTTCCAGTTTGGCTGGTAACTGAAATGCTGTGTTCAAGTTGAAGTACAACGCAATAAAGGAAAAAGTGATAATAAAATATGGGTATTCCCCGTAACTCCTAAAACAAAGTAAACAAGCCATGAAGTAGACCAAGTCACTCACACATGTGTGGGCATAAGCCGGCCGTCTTCTGATTACACAGTAAAAATAATAATTTTAAAAAGAAATTGAGAGGGAGAATCGTGCTAGAACAAAATATTCGTGTAAAAAATATTTTGGTGAACCATGTTATTTCAAAATCGTGTACCGTTCGTTCAATCGTTCAAGACTGTGTAAAAAATATTGGGTATATATAAATGCTTTTTTCACACAAACAGATACATTGTACTGATATACACTCCTCAAAAGTGAAATTGCAACACTAAGAAATAATGCATGTAGAGTTATGTAAATTTCAGGAGCGATAGTGGAGAGATGGATATGCAAATTTTCATACGCATCTGATCACGTGGTACTCATATTCGGGCTATAAAGGCCAGAAACTTTCCCTTCTCATAAACAGCTTTTGAGGTTTTGCGTAGCATTTGCGACTTTCGAAAAAGCATAGAAAATGCCTCTGAGACATCGGCGACCTCAATACCATCAGTTAACGACAGAGGAACGTGACCGTATTAACGAACTCCATGTCGCTGCTCGCCATAGCAACTCGTGTTGGGCACAACGACCATCCAACGTCGTGTCACACGATGGATTCAGGAAAATCTACGAGCACGCCGAAGAGAAAATGGTGCTCACAGGTGCACGTCAGAGAGCACAGACCTCCGAATTCGCCAGTTGACTATTCGAGACCCTTTCTTCAAGGCGCGTGACATCCGAAGCCGGTTGCCCCTAGCAGCAGGTGGATCTATGTCCACCTGAACCATACGCAACAGATTGCATGAAGTACAGTTACGTGCGCAGGTACCAGCAACAGGGTAAAATTTGCCCCCTCGACACAGGGCTAGACGCCTGGCGTGGTGTCATTGTCATCGTACCTGGACCATGGGATGCCTTCGGGTATTGCTCGCGGATGAATCTTGATTCTGTTTGTGGAGGAATAACGGCCTGCGACGGGTATGGCGGCGACCTGGAGAACGCCACGAACCAACCCATTTCTCCGAGCGTCAAACCCGTCCTACATCGGCCATAATGGTTTGGGGTGTCATAATGTTTCATCACAGGATGCCTCTGGTACACATTGACGGCCGTTTGACAGCGGCCCACTAAGTCACACAAGTTGTGGAGCCTGGTGTTCTGCCCTTGTTGCAGGGTGCACCTAGCATGGTATTCCAGCAAGACAATGCCAGGCCGCATGTCGCATGGCGAACTCTTAACAGCTTGACTGGATTCGGCATCCTTCCCTGGTCGGCAAACTCTCCAGACCTGAATCCCATCGAACACCTGTGGGATTTCATTGGATGTGACATGAACCGTAGACCGCTGGCGCAACCCGTGGATGATTTGCGCACAGCAGGGGATATGGCTTGGCAGCGGTTATCTCAGGCAACCATTAATGGATTAATTTATAGAATGCCTCACCGAATTAAGGCCTGTACAGCTGAGGTGGGCACATTAGATACTGAATAAATTTGTATATAATAGTTTTATTTGTCTGTTATTTTAATCATTTGCATATCCACCTCACCACTATCGCTTCTGAAATTTGCATGTCGCTACGGGCATTATATCTTGGTGTTGCAATTTCACTTTTGAGGAGTGTATGAATATTAAAACACAATTTCCATTGCTTTTAATTTTGAAACTGTGAAATTTTGCAAGAAATAAGCTCATTTTTCTCTGTTGAAGACGTCTCAATTACCTTTAAAAAGTCTCGTTTACATTTGATACGCCCTCGTATACAAATAATATAACTCATTATAAAATAATATATTTCTAAATTAGATTAAAAATATTTTATTTCATATTTTATCCATTTTTATTTCTTTAATGAATATATTATCAATAAGTTTATTCATTGATTACTACGCTATGAAGAAATCTAGTCCCAAGGGTTATTCTGTTTATGATATTATATCCTATGATATGATTTTCGAAAGTAATTTAAAAGGAACCGAAAGTAATTTCTCTCCACACTTGCACTTAAGTATTCAGTATGAAGCATTGTAATTAATTATATATGTATTTTGTTTCTGAAAAACTCTGATGAGATTCATTTCATGAAGTGGAAATGAAGAATTCAAGATTCCTCAGACCATGGAATTGAGGAAGGTGGGAAGTTTTCTTGTGGGATGAACAGTTATTGTAATCTTCATTTCAAATGAAAACTTTTCATCTCTTCATATTTTAACAACTGCTCTTCATCCATTAACTGGTTTCTTCATAAAGCTCCTTTGAACTCAGAGGTGCAGATCAGCTATTTGAAGATCTTCTGGTTAATTCCTACAGAATCAGTTTATATTTGTTAGTGAAAGGTTAGTAGTAATGACTTATGTCATTCCAAATAACTACATTATGTATTTGCAATCATTCCTTAGTTCACGAACTTATCAGTTTATAAGCAAGATTTTCTGACAAATCCTGTTTCTGTTCGCAACAGTCCATATAGAAAACTCAGTTTGGCTTTCTCTAACACAGCTAAAATCTACATTATTTCCGTTTTTGTTCAGCCAGAGAATTATAATGCAGACGAAAAAACACCAAAATCAGCATTGCGTAATATCATTAAGAAAATCGACTCTCCTTCCAAATAATGCAATTTGTAATACTCCGCTTTTCACTAATCTACCATCTGTAATCACAGGAAATACTATACGTCAAAAATGCTTCATTGAACGACTGTCATGTAATTAATTTTGTGTTAGTTCTTCCTGATAAAGTCTGTTCTTGTTTATTTTTATACTTCTTTATAAATAAACCCATAGAAACAAGGTAAAAATATCTTGGATTTGGAGCTTGAACGTTTGGATAGTTGGTTAGTTTGGGTGCGTTAATTGATATGATATTTAGACAGAACTATTTACATATTGGTTTATTATAACTAATTTAAAATATTAAAGTTGTGGCTTACAAGATAAAGTTATCGTCGCACTTATATTTGCTGTACAAATGTAACTTTTGGGTGCATGTCGCATTCTTAAAAAAGTATTGCAATGTCCTCGAACACGATGTTTGAGCCGAACGTTTCGAAGAGCTCTAATGTCCCTTATCTTCGAAAATTTTGGGTTGAATGAATTTGTCATGCCACTTCCAAAACCATGGTACATAATCCTTTGTTTTGGTTCGATAACTGAACGTAATAGACTCAGCTATTGGTCACTAAGAACTCCAACCGGGGTAAAAATTGGCCCTTGCAAAACTGTACATTTAATGTGGGGGTGTTCTCGGTTTCCCAGAGAATCGAAGACTGATAGGTCAAGGTTCATGAGAAACAGAAAATGTTGTTTGCCCTTTCTTACGAGTCCAGCTTCTAATGAGGACTTTGTCCGGATGTAAGGGGGACCACTAATAAACATTGCTAGGTGTAGTCACCGCATTAATTATTTTTCATTAATATAAAAGGAAAAAATTGCTTTAGTTCGCGAACTTTAGGTTTAAGAAACCAATCTCAGAACTTTTATGTATATATATGTATATGTGTGTGCGTGCGTGCGTGCGCGCGCGCACAAATCAATTTTTTTTTAATGTAGTAACCTCACTCTTCGTTGAACAGATCGTCCCGAACAGTCGCATCTTTCCTCCTTCTTTTTATCTTCTCGCCTCTTGACTTGGACACCTTTTCCCACCTACCTTTAAGATTGCTTGCTTGAACACCTGTATCTGCATTCTGCTTTGCTCCAAGTAATGCTCTTTTCAGATGAGGAAGGAAAATATATATATGTAAATACATATGTATAGTAAAAAGTAAAATTTTCAGTATGTACTAGATTGATAGAAATTATGAACTATTAAGTAGCATTAACAGAAATTAAAGCTATTAGAATTATTTGTGTAAAATCAAAACAATATTGAGAAGAATTATCACAGACAACAATGTAAAAAACTAAAACTAAATGTTAACAAATAAATTTAGAATAATATCACAAAAATAAATACAAAAAGTATAGGAAACAAGAAATGAAGTTATGATAAATAATGCAGAAAATGGAAAAATTAGAAATGAAGCAATTTAATGCTTTTTCACGGGCTTCAGACTGTGATGCGTGGCTTTACCAGAATTAAGGATCCAACTGTCCTATTCATCAATTACTTTGTTATAACAGAACAACAGAAACTAAAAATTAATTAATATATGAATAACAGACTACATCAGAGAAGTAAAATATAAACACCAGGAAAGTTACAAAAACAGTAAAAACTTAAACATTAAATATAAACATATTTATTTCAAAAAGCAAACGGAGAACATAAAACAGATTGAAAAGAACTAAAAACTTACTCAAAAAAGACACGTGCAAAATAATAATGACGCTAATGGCGTTGAAAGAAAAGAAAAATCCCTTCTCATAGTTGAAAGGAAAATTATTGGCAAATTATGCCCTCTACTTTCATAAGCCAGAATTAAAAACTTCAATAGGAGAAGAAATTATATTACAGATAAAATAACATGAAAATGAATATTTTAAAAATTTTGATAAAACTCATTAACAAAAAAAAATAAGAAAATATAAGAAAAAAAATGCGAAAACAAAACAAAAAATAATTAATAATTTAAAAAATTTAAACATTTTAAAAATTTCTTAAATAATAAATATAAATAATTTATTCTACTATATATTTTTTAAATTTTAAATTTTTTAGGAAACTATTAAGATAACTACTTTGATGGCAAATATTGTGAAATTTTGTTAAATTTTCTTGAATTTTAAATATTTTCATTACGTTAATTGTAATAATATATAATGTTCCTTAAACATCGAGATTTTCAAATTAATCTTCTTGAAAGGTATCTTGTTTACTACAAAATTAAAAATTATCATAAATATTACTATATATCTTATTATCTACAATATTTAGAGAAATATACAAGTACTCTGTTTCAAGAATATTATTATCAGTTTCTAATTAATTTAAATAGAATGTATAAAAAGATAATAAAGCTTAACATCTAGCTTACATTTATTTTCAAAAATTATAAGATAGTCAGTATATTTGAACAATATAAAATTATTATTAGATGTATAATTTTTTTCATAGAAATGCAAATAAAAATTAACAAGACTGTTGCCAGTAGGATCACCTAGTAGAATGCATTTTTATAAATTTTATAACCGAGCAAAACAAATAATTGAGTCAATTTTAAAGACAGTTTATAACATAATAATAGTTAAATTTTTAATGAAGCTGTAACTAGTTATGAAAGGTTACATTAAGCTTAACAGAAATTAAAATTAAATAATACTTTTAAAAATTTCATATAGCGTTCAGTAAGAGATGAAACTCTGATAATACTTATGAACAGAATCAAACAATGAAGGAGAATTATATATATATTTTAATTTCTCTAAAGCTTATTATAATGATTTATAATTAGTTTCAGCTTTACTTTGGATAAATCAATTTTATTATTTTATAAAATAAAATTTTCTCGGATAATTATAATTTTTTTTCAATCGGGAATGCTTTAAAAAGAGTAATTAATTAACAGCAGGCTTAGCTCTCATTCGGTTTAAATATATTTGTTTGGCATCGCTATTTTATTTACTGTATCATTCTTTCCTTGGAAGTTAATTTACATTTAACTTAAAATTTCTCCAAATATTATTTAAAAGCTAAAAAACTATTAAAAAAAATTTATGTTTCGAGCTGGATTGTTATTTTTTTCACAATTCACCCGCATATGTTTTCTATTTTACAATCAGTTTCGATTTATAAGATAAGTAAGTAAATATAACGATAAGTAAATGGAATTATTATGATGGAAAAGAATTGTACTTTTTTAATTGTATTTTTAAGCTCGATTATAAATTTCCACAATTCTGTAGCGGGAAAAAATAATTTCCAAGAAATACTTTATTTTAAAAAGAAACATGGTTCAAAATACGAAAAATTATTCGAAACTCTAATTTTAGTAATATTTTCCAACTTGCAAATGTAAAAATGACAAAAATGCAATTTTTATTAATAACAAAAATATGCAGTACAAAACTTTTTTCAGTCCAAAGTCTAGGACAAGTACAGTCCATAGACACTATCTTCATTTTTGTATTTCTTTAATTTTCTGTTCAGATTTACTTTTTTATGGGGCAGGAGAGAGAGGGGAGGTAGCTGTGATTATTTATCTTGGTTATAATTTTTAATAAATGATTTATTTTTATGTTAGCTACCCAAGGGGCTATTGCTTAAGTTCGATCACTTTTGGCGTACCAAATCACTTTTCAATTTTTTATAGTTTGCTTCAACTTTAATTACATTTAGCTTAAATATATTTAATTTACTAATTTATTGTTTACTTTCATTTTAATTACATGTAGCTGATATAATATTTAATTTTATTATTTATCGTTTGCTTTAATTTTAATATCGGAAAAATTTACTATTATCCATTTCTCGATATTTCATCGTTTACTTTAATTCTTATATTTAATTGAGTAATTTATTAATAATTATAAAAAAAAGCGCACCTTGGGTGGCTAAATCTGTTCTTTCCAAGACTTTGCATGGAGCTTTTTTGTTTTGTTTTTTGAATTTAAATTATTACATATAGTATGCATTCTTGAATTCCCGTATATTGTATTTCAGTGAATGTATGTTTTTTTTTTTTCAATTTTTTTTTGTATTTTTTAAAGTGGGATGATATTTTTCACTTGTCTTGGTTTTGATATTTTACTCATTTTTTTTTTCATTTTATTTTATAACGTTTGTAATTTTTTACCTTTAATCAAATTATTCAATTTTTTTTAGTGGTTTAAGTTGATATTTTTTAATATGATTTTGTGTAATTTAAAATGATGTATAATTAACATTATATATATATATATATATATGAGATCGAAAAAATCTATTCCCTTCACCTTCAACTACCTTTTAACTGTCTGAATACATATAAATCAGGAAGCTTGATAACAAGAAGAAAAAAAACACTTTATTCTTCTCCTTTTCAAAACAGAACCCAAAGAACTGAGTTTCCAAACTACAAAAGATAAATAGTTTTTAAGAGCAGTGAAAAAGATTAAGGAGACAATCTTTTAAATGCGACGGAAACCTGGCTGTTCATCTACTGGGTGTAGTAGCGTGGGGATCGTTCGTAGTCGATATTCTGTCGGGAAGGTTGCACTGGGGAGTTGAGACAGTATCATCCCTGAATATGGAAGTTTCCGGTGACTGTACTGAGTTGTCGTTTAAAATAAATCATGGTTTTTGTCTATCAATTGATATTCTCTAGACGATTCCATTGATGTCTATATCGAAGTATTTGAGTGCTCGGTGTTTGATGACGTAAGGGATCGAGATAAACTGGCTGCAAAGAAATGGCCGCGTTATTGTGCTTGAAGATATGCGAGCAATTCGAAAGTTGCTTTGAAACAAAGAGGTCTTATTGCCATGGGTAGCTGTTCCAGAAGGTTTCATGCCGCGTATAATACCTTGTAGCCTCTGAACGAAATCTGAATGTGGGACATTAGGGACCTTGGTAACAAACTCTCCAGATAAACAGAGGGGACTTTCATAAAGAAGCGCGGCAGAAGAGTATCCAATATCTTCTTTGACATCCGTGCGTAATCTCAGAAGAGGAAATGGTAAAGCGTCTACCCAAGATTTGTTTTGCTGTAAATAGCACCTTAAGCTAGCCATTATAGTTCTGTACTGCCGCTTGATTAAAACATTCTATTGTGGATACTATATGGAGGTCCTAGTGGTCTGAAAGCCAAAATATTTGCTCAAAGATAAGAAAAGTTGACTTTAACACTTTCGTTCTTGGTCAATCGTTATACGTTGAGGCGTTCTGAAACGACATATTCAGGTTGAAATTATGCCTTTGGCAACTGTTTCAGCCGATTGATCTGCTACCTCAATCCATCCTGAAAAAAGATCAATCATTGTTTGCAAATATCTGAAGCCTTACCATGTAGTTAACGGTCCGACAATATCGGTGTGTACGTGTTGGGAACGTTTGGGTGGAACTTTAAAGTCCATAAGAGCTGATTTAGTATGTCTTTGAACTTTGGATCGTTGGCATTCCAAACAGACCCTACACCAGGATTGACAATCTTTATTGATATTACCCAATGAATCTTTTCGTGATAAGTTTCTTAGTGCTTCTAATCCCCGGATGTGATAGGATTTGGATAGATGAAAATAACTGGCGAAGAAAATTTGGGGGAAGTATGGACTTTTATTGTTGATCGAAACATCGCAATAGATTGGTTTCTCGGTGTCTGGAACGAGAATTTGAGCCATTTTCAGCCTTGGATTATTTTTCAGTATCGCTAAATCTTCTTCATCATCTTGATATTCAGCTATAGTTGTATTATCAATGGGGGATGATGCAGAAATGGTATTAATCCTGGAGAGAGCCTCGGCTACATTTTTTTTCTCCCGTGATGTATCGAATATTCGTGGAAAATTGAACAATATAATTCAATTGTCTTGCTTGTCTGGGGGAGTCTTAGTCTAAATTTTGTTGAAAAGCAAAGTGATAGGCTTATAGTCCGAGTAAATGATGAAAGATCTACCCTCCAATATGTACCTAAAATGCTTAATGGCAGTATAGATGGACAAAAGCTCTCGGGCATACGCATTGTATTTTCTCTGTGTATCAGTAAGGGAACGCGAAAAAAACTTAACGGACGCATCTCTCCTTGTTTAATTTGATGTATGACGGCCACAATAGCAGTATTGGAAGCATCGCCTTTGAGACCTATAGCAGCGTCGTTTGAGGGATGGACAAGCATAGTAGCATGACATAAAGCGTTTTTGAGATTATTGAATGCTTTACGGGAATCTTCGGTCCACATTAGAGGTGTTTTGCCATTTTTGCTATTTCCGTTTAGTAATGAGGTTAGAGGCTGCTGAAGTTTGACACAATTTTGAATGAAATTGTGATGAAAATTCTTAAGAGCCTTCGCAAGCTGGTGGCTGATGTGTGTTCAGGTACACATTTAAGGCTTCAACTTTGGTCGGAACAGGTTTGATTCCTTCAGTTGAAATTTCATATCCCAAATATTTAATTTTAGAGACATCAAAAACACTTTTTGTGATATTGATACATAAACCGTAGTCATTTAATATTTTAAAAACTATGTATAAAATGCTCATGGTGCTACTTTTCGTCCAGAGAAGCAATCAGTATGTCGTCTAAATAGCAAAATGCAAAATCTAATCTTGATGTCACCACATTAATGAATCGTTGAAAGCTCTGCGCCGCGTTGCGCAAACCGAACGTCATGAAAGGAAATTCGAACAGTCCAAATGGGATTAAAATGGCCGTTTATGGAATGTCGGCCTCATGCACCGGAATTTGTTGGTAACTTGAAATATGGATGAAAAAAATATTCTTTCCGTTGTACTGTATTGAAGACTATTAATAAAGATGATTTGTTTTCAGGACATCACATTTATTTGCACACATCTTTTCAAACATAAATTAGATACACAATTTCCACAAGCACCATTTTTCAACGTTTTTCTTTACCTCTTGGAACCAAACTCAATTCTATATTTCATATCCGTTGCCAGTAAATTATCTAAAATCAAAAATATGATCTGGTGTTGCCAAAAAAATATATCTTAATAAAGAATATTGAAAAAGGTATCACTTTAAGTTTAAATTGTTTGCTTTTAAAAGTTGAACAGATAATACCTTAAAAAAGTATCACATTAAAATTAAATCGTTTGTTTTTAAAAATTGAATATGTCACAACCTCTCCCCCCTCTCCGAAATAAACTTTAATATTTTTTTTAAATTAAAGTTTCTTGAAATTTAAATTATTGTTTCTTCCTATTTCAGGAAATGGATTTGCTTAGCAACATAATTTTTTTATAAAACAGTTCTCCTATAACAACACCATTTCATATGCTAAGCTTAAATTCTTCAGATTACATAAAAAATCAAATTATACACATACAAATAAAATAAGAAGGATATTTCTTACATAAATACATACAGTTATATAACTTTCTCCCAAAATAATTGACGTAACAAAAATTCAAAAGCACCTTTTTTTTTAAATACAGTAAATAACAAACAGAATATGAACTGAAAATCACACTATAATTCTAAGTACTATTCTTTTATATTTTTAATTCCACTAGGTATTGAATGGAATTGTTAGTCTGCAGCAAATACTACGAATTAAAACCCTTTTATAAAAATCTAGACAAAAAGTTCTTATAACATTAAATAGAATACATAATAAAAGTAATATCCATAATCATCACATTAGACAAAGCAATAATTTATAATGAAAAAAATACAAAAACAAATATCACATTAGAAAGCCCAAATTTTCCACTGGTATGTTGCTTTTGAAAATGTACAATGAATATGTATTACATACATTGTGATGAAGAAAGTTGCTAAAACAATACAAACAATAAGCCAAATTGTAAAATAGTAAATGATAATACACAAAGTCTGAAAGTATATTATTTTAAATATATTTTCTCTAATCAGGCTATGGAGTGAGACTTATAGTATCTGCATGTTTATGACTCTTGCCACTGCCAGGAACTTCCATATGATTATAAGACTGTAAAGTCATTGTCCATCTCATAAGTTGTGGATTCAATTTTACATTATTTTTAAGCCAAACTGAAATATTACGGTCCATCATGGTGATGAATTTATTTGGCCCATCCAAATAACATTGTAGTTTCTTCACAGCAATTTCATTGTCAGCGCACTTTTTTCTATGTAACAGAATATCGCTTCTCAGTTCCTGAAAACTTCTTTCTGAAAATATCAGAAAAGATACATTTTTTCTTAAAGGAATTTCTCTTTTTCTTACAATTTAATTCATTATCTTCACAATTACTAGTCTCATATACCTTGTCATTATCGATAGTTACACTTTCATCAGATTTGGGGAAGTTTACGGAAAATTTTGAACAAATTTTCTTAGAAGAATGCATTTATTTATAGCATTTTTTTCTTCTTGAATAACAAGTGTTATCTTGATTATCTCCTTCGCCTGAACTTGATGTTTCAGATCTAGCAAAAGAGACATTCTGATCAGCCTTATTGTTCGGTTCAGGATTTTCATTCATTTCACCAAAATAATCTTCATTCAGTTCACGCTGAATATGATTTTCTGGAACTTATTCAATATTTTCAATCCTGTTTTCAGGTTCAACATTTTCTGCATTGACAATTACTGGTGGGACTGCACGTGGCTCTTTACAGAATTCCTTCAAATTAACTTTGATTAATTCTTTGATTGCAAAATCTTCACTAGATGGTGGTAAAATCTCTTCATCAATTTTGGAATCGGGAATTTCTTCTTTAGGATTAAAACGTGGCACGACATCATGAATTTTGTTTTTCACAGGTTGATCAGATAACTGCATGGAATTTCCAGGTGGTATACCTGTAGCTGAAAATACACACACACACACACACACACACACACACATATATATATATATATATATATATATATATATATATATATACATATATGAAATTTTAAATCTTTTAAATTCTTATTTACGATTTATTTTTGATTAGTGAGACATATTCTCTGAGACATTAAAAATGTCTTCCAACTTTTTTCTCTTTCAAATGTATAGGTTCCCGCTGTAAAATCAGTGTTTATACCTTTTTCATGTACTTAATACTTAATATTTGTGTTGTTTTTTTTAGGAATATTTATTTGACCGATTATATTGCTTTAGCTATTATTTTTATTCAGTATTTTATATTGTAACATACTTAAACTTTTTCATTGGTTCTTTAATATCTAACACAGTTTTCTCTACCTTTTTAGATCTATTTATAGACAAAGTGCAAGTGAATCATAAATGCAAGTCTTAGAAATATAGAATTGATTTATATTTTTCTCTCCATATGTATTAAAATCTAGATGATGCAAATGAAGACAAGTGTTTTGCTTTTCTGTTTTAAATGTTTCTTATCAACACGCTAATTATGTCGTATGCTTTGCAAACGGTCGGAGCAATTGGATAATAAATAATTTGCTAGAACTATTATGACGGTTAATGGTAAATAAATTTTGCATTCAACTTTTGAATTGAAGCTGTCCGGTAGCTGCATTTTTGAGGAAATCAAGCCAAGTATAAAACTTTTGTAAGATAGATAAAAACTCTGTTATTTTTCAGAAAAATAAATTGCTGCGTATATAAAAACAAAAGCATTAAGAATTTCGCACTGTAATCTATTTCTCCTAGATAGTTTTTCGTGAAATTCTGCACTAAATTGAATCTCAACATTTTCCATATATAATACAACAAAGATAGACGAATCAGATCTTTCAAATACTGACATGAAATCGAAATAATTAAACTAAATTTGAGAACAAAAAAATATGTTTTATTTTATCAAAAGAATATGTCACAAATGTTCTATAAAATGCTAGAGATCTAAAGCAATTGAAATTCCACCCCTTTTTGTTTAATTACGAGCATTTTTATTTCAATAAATCAATCTTAAAAAGAAAACCTTAAAAGTCTAACACAATTTTATTTGAGAGGTGCATTCTTCAAATTTTTAGATAGAAAACAATATATTGCAAAATTTTTTACAGAAGTTGTTTGAAAGAATGTCCGTAAGAAAATAATAATGCGAATAAAATAATCGGACTTTTGTCTTATTGCATCCTGTATTTGTCTTATTGTAATTCAGAGAAAAAATCTTACTAAACGTATGAAGCGCGATATCGAACTATGATATAAGAAACCAATATAAAAAATAAAAATTAATTTTTTTTTTCTCTTGCAAATATTGAGCTGAAAAGAGTTTTTACTTTTCATGTTTGAAAAAATCCAACTGCAAGGGTTGCAGGTCCTAATTTGCTATTGTTTATAGAAGAATTTTTATTCGATTTCGGAAAATACAGCGAGTGGAAACATATTTATATCTTTAAATCTTTTAATATTGTATATTTTTTAATAAAACAGTCGTTTCCCCATTAAATTTTTTATAAATATTAATGAACTGCACTTTCTGCAGAGACTACATTTTTGACCACAAAATAAATAAAAGCTTATAATGGTTTTACTTACATCTTTTTGCTTGTTAGTATTCATATGCATAAAACTTAAATTGTTGCATAGAAAATTATCAAATGTTACGTAAAAGGATAAGTAATATGTATAATAAATGGTTGATCCTTACGAAATTTGAACATCGCCTAGAAGTTAAAATTTAAAAATATGTGAAGGATAAAATGAAAATACGTTTCTTTTATTTTCACAAGAAATGCTTGCTAACCAAAACTTCTCAAAAGAATTATAGCATACTATAACAATTTAACCACTTTTATGTGAAAATCAAATTCGTATCATTATAATGATCTGTATTAATTGGAATATCTTCTATGTTGAACTGAACATTTAACAGACTGCAACATACAATTGTTCCCATGGTAATATATAGATAATGTCCGCGAGCTCACGACCTGCATTGTTTCCGAGTCATAGATTCGAATCCTGATGCCGCTGATGACCATCTGTGTAGCAGGCTGATGCACATTAAATCTGTCGAGGCTTCAAGTCCTCCCATTGGATTGATGTGTAAATTTGGAGAATCAGGCACCAGCTCAGATATTGTTCAATAGTCCTCGTGTTGCATCTGAGCGCCACTTTAATGAAACAATCCATTCATTGATCAGAAACATTAATAATTCGATATAAAAACCAACGTTTTTAAAAATAACGTTTTTATATGGTAGCAAAGTATATTAAAGAAAATTATTGAAATATTAGTTAAAACTGTTAGTTATTTTTAACTTTAAAATTTACTTAAAAAGATACATTTGTGAGCATATTAAGAAATTCATAATACTCATAAAATCAAAACATGCATTTGAAAGTTTGTAAGTCATTTTATTAAAAAAAATGGGAACCAGAATTCAGAAAAGGTTTACCCTTGGCGACAAGAATTATTTGGCAGTATTTTGCCAAATGTGGCTACCCTGTTCAGTTTCACTGATTTAACGCTCAGCCAAAAAAAAAAAAAAAATCGCCAAGTTTGGTGCCAATTTTTGAAATCGCGCCAAGTGTTTGGGCTAAACTGCATTATTAAAGAAAATATGAGTTAAAACTTGTCGCAAACGTCTAAATATTGCATTGTTAGGCGAGTACGAACGATTCTCAAAATTTCAAAGCTCTAGCTTGATGGGAAGTTGGTTAAATTAACGATCGAAAATTTGATGACACACACACACACACCAAGTGAAATTCAGAAAAACGTTTTAACATGCATTTGAAAGTTTGTAAGTCATTCTATTAAATAATTCGATATAAAAACCAACGTTTTTAAAAATAACGTTTTTATATTGCAGCAAAGTTTATTAAAGAAAATTATTGAAATATTAGTTAAAACTGTTAGTTATTTTTAACTTTAAAATTTACTTAAAAAGATACATTTGTGAGCATATTAAGAAATTCATAATACTCATAAAATCAAAACATGCATTTGAAAGTTTGTAAGTCATTCTATTAAAAAAAATGGGAACCAGAATTCAGGAAAGGTTTATCCTTGGCGACAAGAATTATTTGGCAGTATTTTGCCAAATGTGGCTGTTCCGTTTCATGGATTTAACGTCAGCCAAAAAAAAAAAAAAATCGCCAAGTTTGGTGCCAATTTTTGAAATCGCGCCAAGTGTTTGGGCTAAACTGCATTATTAAAGAAAATATTAGTTAAAACTTGTCGCAAATGTCTAAATATTGCATTGTTAGGCGAGTACGAACGATTCCCAAAATTTCAAAGCTCTAGCTTGATGGGAAGTTGGTTAAATTAACGATCGAAAATTTGATGACACACACACACACACACACCAAGTGAAATTCAGAAAAACGTTTTAAAAAAAGATATTTTGGCCATGAAAAATTGAGATAAAATTAATCCGATAACCATGTCTTGTTTTGTTTTGTCAAATTAAACTAAAAACATTTTTTGGCATTTTATTTGAATGTAAATAAAGGAAGACCAATGCCTCAGAACTAATAATCTATATATATACTCCCTAAAATTATCCAGTGTAATTTATTGGGTATCTTAATTTTTCAAGATGGCCTTATAGCTAGTTACTACGATGTTCGATATAAGAGCCCCACAGTGTAAAAGAAACCTCGACTTATATAAAATAGCATTACTATATAAGAAATGTAGTGAATAGGATAAGAAGATAAGATGAATTGAGGATATTTTGATAGGATAACTATATTTGAGCGTGCAACTGAGAGACGAGGTATTCTAAGCGTGTATACCATTAATGGAAGTCTACTGGAATGGGCTACGGTTAATTCGACCCTATTGTTTGGAGAAATCAAAATACGAAACATTCTCCATTATAATATTTTATTAAGATTGCTAATGAGTAAACGCTCCATATTATTCCCTGATTTTAATTTGATTTATTTGAAAAGTGCATAAACTAGTTAAAGATATTTGCCAAATTATCATTACGTCTTTTAATAATGACAACGAAGTAAATTCATTGCAAAGCAAACCATTTCATTTATTATTGTTAATAATAATTATTTATATTTCAAGTTTTTTATCGTCTTATACAATGCTGTGAATTGAAGTATTCATACACGCTTCCTCATATGTGATTAATCAGCTAGAAAAAGGAATGTTTCACTCCCTAGCGGGTTCGGGTCTCTTAATTCAAAAGACCGTTTTATAGCCCGAGCACGTCAAACTCACAGCCGACAACGAATGCCTATGAAGTCCATCCAACATAACTACATGCAACAAGAATCTTACTGAAAATTTCGTAGCTTAATTTTGAAAATCTCGAATCATAATTATTGACAACGAACCAAGGTATTCGCCAATAAATTATAACCAATCGTGTCGAATCTGTTGGATTTTGCAAGCAGATTTACACGGCAAAATCAATTTCATACTGATCACGTTAGCATAAAGTAAATTTACTTATCATTTTTCAGTGGTAAATCTTATGCTGCATCGGTGGTACAGAACTATATAGAATAATCCATAAGAAGATCAGAAAGGAAGATATTTATTAAGAATGATATTTTAATTTAGATACATCAAGACAACATATTGTTGCGAACATGTGATGACGCTTCCCTTCAATGGTTCTCTTATGAAGGAAAAGAACATTTTCAAAGATGTCATTAATTAACCAAGGGAAGTTTAAGCAATGATTCCTTACCTTTGGCGACTTGGCGAGAAACTTGGCCAATTTGGAGATAAATGGAAAGTTCCCAAAGTTGCTAGAATCGAGTCTATACACTCAAGGGGAAGAAAGCTTCAGACTTTTACTGGATTTTCCCATCTGACGTCATACCTGACCGGGAAAGGAAAAAATTACGCTTAGAGTCTACAGTGAGTCTGTCGTTATAGTCTCTTCTGAGGATCGATCAGGAAATCGACTGGAGCTGTCGACACTTGGAAGTGGAGCTTGTCGGGTGAATTTGCGCAGAAGCAGCGTATATGTACCGAGAATTGTCGGAGCCTGCCCTGGAAATGTGAAGTATTATTGCAGAGGTTGTCGATAGTGAGAACTAGTAAGCTGGTGAATTGAACATTGCTGATATAACTGTGAACTGTTCTTAAGAATTTGTTAAGTCAGTTTTGTTCCTGTATCTGTGTCACTAATCTGTACAAGTCTTGTATTCACTGTTTCTGCTGTAATTGTCCTATCTCTTCTACCTGTATGTCATCCTGAAAATTTGTGTATAAAGTGTGTGTCATTATCCACCGTGTTGGACTTGATTTCTCTCTCACACACCGGGAAATTTTTATAACAATATATACACATGTTCCTCTATCCGTCTGAGTAGAAAGAATCAAAATTACACTACTTATGCTAGCAAATTATCATTGTAGTACCATCTATTAAGAAAAATTAGAACTGATTGGTTATTAATTTAGATTTGTAATTTACTACAGAATTCGTACCTTCATTTATCCCACCAAATAATACTTACCACGACATAAAACATCTCCAGGGTTGCATGGAGTGCTTAAGGTTAAAAATTCCGTCTTCAGAGAACGTGACAAAAAGATTTATGTACGCTACTTTTATTAAGTTGTGCCAATATTATGCGTCTCTTAAACTAATATCCATGAAAAAATATTTATTTTCATGAAGTTATTTTGTGTTAAGGATTTCACTCCTGTTTTAGGTATTTGCCTTCAGTATGTTTTTACCGAAACCGAGTGGTTGTAAAACTAAACAAAAAACTGCTGACGGGCATCGGTATTTCCAAGAAAGATTCAGAGTTTTTTGCTGCAAAGTATTATAAAACATGTAATAATCTGCTTGACAATTTCTACTAATGTATCACAGTTTTACAACATAAAACGTCCCTAAACACAACATGAGCCCAATGAAACAAATCATAATGAAGTATACTCCTGCTACGAATGTAAATTAAGAAATAAAACCACCATAAATACGGTGTCGGGGAGTTTACTTCACAGAAATTGGAAATGAGATTGACACTCTAAGTGTGCAGATACTAATGCATTTTAAAAATGTGACATTGGGCTATTCGCGGTTTTCTATCGAATACTTCTCAACCAAAATGAAACGTGTGAGGTAAATTAGATAAAGATGTGAAAATATGATATTTTTTAAATAGTATTATACAAGGGAAATAGAATTGAAAGGAAGGGAGACAGATGGTAACAACAAGCTTATAGATATTTCTAAATTAGAGTGAATTATCGTAATTAATCTTTTGAATTGAAAGTAGTTGAAAGTAACTCGTTATTAGAATAATAAGAATCTAATCTGCTGTAATCGAGAAGTGCTTGAATCGGAATGAGTGAATAGGTAAGCTAAGACTTAACTATTTGATTAAAAACTGGGATTAAAACTGAATAAATAGGATTTTAGGTAGAACGATTTGCACATCCTTTGATAGTTCATAAACTGTGTCGCCATTCTGCTACTATCTTCGAATGGAATTTTGAACTTATTGACTATTTAATTACATTTTAAGATGGCTGTAGAGTAAAATGATGAAGGGTGCCATCACAAATCTGTCTGTGCTCACGTTGACTTGGAAAGGGAGTGTCAGCTCAGGGGGGAGGATCATTTCTTGATTGAAGCTTAAAGTTACGATAACTGGCATCAATATCTCTAACGTTACTGCTAACGAGAAGTTAATTCAAACCAAATGAGCCTATCTAACTCTCTTATACGTGATTCAAAAATATTTTTTAATCCTAAAAAAAATGTTAAAATATCCAAAATAAGTTTGTAAAAAGTGCAATGAAAAGAAAAAAATGAATGAATTTTTTAATGATTTTATAAATATTGATATATTTTTAATCTAGGTAAAGTAAGGATTTAGGATTGAAATATAAATTAACAGTATCTATAGCTCATGACTTAAAAGAAAATATGCAATAAAACCTTACTTTCTGCCTATAATCGTAACGGAGAATGGTAAACCGTAAATGCTGCACTAACTTCGAAAAGATTTGACGCGAGTGAATGTTTGCTTCAAAGCAAAAACATGCACAAACTTGAAAACCCAACACATGATGTCCTCAAAGAACTTAACTCGTAAAACTTATGAAAGATCACTCTAGTTTTTCTTTGTCTGAAGAAATAAATTTCACCCGAGTTATTACTTTTCCAAAAAGGGACTGTGATTGGTGATCTCTCCTTATCAGTTATCTATTCGATTACACGCAAAAAATAATCCGAAACCTGAAATACGAAAATATCCAATTATTGTTTTGCTAGATACCCTCCCACGTGGGAATAAAGGGCATCGAAAAACTGACAATGAAGCTAAATTTGTATACAGTGTAATCCCTCCCATTATTCCAATAGCTGCTTTAATGTAAAATACATTAAAGCAGCTATTCGTGATCACTCGTAAGATCAATGAAATCTTGAAATAAGTAATAAGTTGAATCACGTAAAACCTATTACTTGTCTCTGGATTTTACTCTCAAGTAGAAGACAAGACGTCACTTTAACATGTCTACGAATTGGACTCACTAGATTTGCACATAAGCATCTCTTTGAGGTAGAAGACTCCCCCTATTTTTAACAATTATCTTTTTTCGCTCACTATGAAACACATTTTGATTGAATGTTCTGTTTTTAACTCTGCTGGTTTTAAATCATTCACATAATTTTGATTGGCTTGGTTCGGGCAAACCCCAAACAAAAAATATTTCATATATATGGCATTGATTTTTTTCATATATATTTTATTTTACATCAGACGACTTTTTATTCTATGTGTTTTATCCAGGATGATATTTTTAAATTGTTTTATTTGATAAAATGATATCTTCACCTTGCTTTAGGGGCAATATTCCCAATCAAACCAACCGTTCGATTGCATGTAATTATGGTCGATTAAAATTCATTAAGACTATCTTCGCTATTATTCAAGAAAATATTTTCGCAACCAGGGAAGTGGAAGTTACAGAATGTACCGTATAATTCCGAATATAAGCCGATTGGTGTATAAATCAAGAGAAGACTTGTCTCAAATTTTAAGTGTATCGATGTATCTTTACTTCGGTGTATCTTTACTTCAAGTTCCTTTTCGTGTGCTACAAAAAAAATTCGAAATTTCGTATTCCCTAACTTAGATTTAATATTTTCTATTTGCTGTTGATATTCTCTCATAGCAGCTAATAAGGCATATTCATTTTTTTTTTACTTTTAACAATTGGAAAGTCAAAAACTTTGACATTTTCCCATTCCTTTTTCAAACACGCGTTTTTTCAGCATCTGTGAAGTTGAGATGCTTAAAAGTTCTAGCAGTGTCTAAAAATAATCCAACAGTCAATAAATTTTTAAAATTCAGGAAGAAATAATAGACTTTGCATATACAATTTGTAAATATAATTGTTTCCAGACGAAATTCGTCAATCGTTGTGAGGAAAGAAACTTTCCGAAGACATTGTATTCAATAAAAAAAATTATAGGTTCACGTTTATCTTTATCTTCAAGCGCTGTAGCGACTGCTTAGAAAATTTCTGCTTGATCGTGAAGGAAAAGACGTATAAGATCAAAGTAAGATTCACCCAAACCTGACATAAGAAACTTAATAGTATTCTTGTCTGATATTAACGCAATGGGGTAAATTTCTACAAACGATGATCGATCGATTGCCAATTTTTTCGGAGATGGTGTGAACAAGTCCAATTCGCGTTTGGCGCTGTAATATTTTTCCATTTTTTCATGTTCACTAAATACGTCTTTCGCACAAGATCTCTTTCTCTCTCTCTTCCTTTCCTTCTTGTGGGTCTGTATCTTTCCTTTAGTACCTCCCCCTCATTTCAATTTGCGAAGTATATCGTTTTTAATCTTTTTCCTCACTTGTCAAAACTGATCGCGTGAAGTTTCGCCAAATGATTTTCCACGTGACATATCTTCTATTACCTTTTTTCCTGTCAACAATTGTTTTTCAAAGTATTTACCAGCTTTCAAAATAATTGGCATCACGTATCCCTTCAAATTACTAAAAAGTTCGTAACCTCTTTGTAAGGAATAATTTGAAGCAAAATAAAGACTGTTCCGTACTTTTTGATTACAATACAGTCACTGAAAAAATTTTAGGGCCGCAAGGGAGAATTGTTGATAATATAACACAAAAATAATTAAAATTATTTGAATGCAATAAAATAAAAATAGTATACATGGTATTTTAATACAAATTAAAAAAATTTCTACATGCAAAGTAGAGTCATCATTAAAAGTTTTCATTTATTCAAAAGAAATACAAAGTAGGAAGAAATATGTGTGTCGTAAATTCTAAGGTCACAAATGGAAATAAAGAAAATTGACCTCAATATATAAGATAGAGAAATTATCGGATACCTTTTGTAAATGTGAAATGTTTTTTTCAGTCCATCGTGGTAAATAGCCCTTAGCAAAAAAATTAATATAATCGATATTCTGATTATATCTCATACCGTTGAGCGAAATTGTAAAATAGAACTCAAATGATACTAGCTTGTAATGCTAGCTCACAAAGCGCATCGACCATTCTCCCTTTTGCAGATTCAAAACAGTGAGCGCAATGAATGGAATGACTGAATTAACTATTGCATGCAAAATATTGTAATATTTCATAAGAATTACCATGGCTAAAATTTTGTATAATCGTTCTCAAAGAGTTCTGTATTCACGTTCTAAAATCGCACATTTAGTTCCACTTTTAAAGGAATAGTGATGAATTGTGTGTTTATTTGACATATTGCGAACCTTTTTATTATAAAATTCAGTTCAAAATTATTATAAAATTCAGTTCCATATCAGTTTCAAAATTAATTAGTTTTACTTTTTTTAAATACTTTTATGCAATAACTCTTGCTATTGTAATAACATTTTTATATTAGATTGGAACAACTCTCGATATAACATTAATAATAATCAAAATACGTTTATTTCCATAAATTAAGGAAAAATCACCAACATAGAGAATACTCAAAAATTTACACCTAGAATATAATGAAAATGCGACAGAGTACACAGCATATAGTAAAGTGTAAAGTAACATGAAAATAAAATACCAGACAGTATATAACATTATGGTGTTTTAGAAATTAGTACATGTATAAAACTTATAATTTGAATGTGTCATTTTGGTATAGCAAAAGTTCTTTCAATATGGTGTATGATCACCCCTAGAAGCAATACAGCACTACAGCGATATGTGATGCTGTCAATTATGTGATCTATGATTTCACTGGGAAGTGAAAGTCATTGCTTTTGCAAAGCAGCTGTGAGCGTGGCAAAAATCCGAGGAGATTAATTGAGATCAGCACACCGCATTAAGGTATGTTTATTGGCATTCACGTCTGGTAATCGAAATGATCATTTCATGCTATGAATTGTTTAGCGCCGAAGATATTCTTCCTGACGCGAGCACTATGCCGACTAGGGTGATAGTCCTGGAGGAGGAAGTAATTACGTATTGCACTGACATAAGGGTGAACATTAGTATCAAAAATGTCATCTCTATAGACGTCATTATTCATAGTTCCGCGTGGAAAAACAGGAAGGTATGTGCATCTGTTCCAAGCGATACACTTCCATACACAGACACCGTTTCCTCCTCTGTATGAATCTCTTTTGCAGACGTTTGATTGATAAAAGCGTGTTCTCTATTTTTTCTAAATCAAACAACGCCTACTATCTCTTTGGAGGCCAAGTCTGAACTCATCCGCAAAGAGAGCAAGCCTCTATTGATCAGCCGTCCAGTGTACACATTGGCGTGCCCATCTAAAAAATTCCTACCTGCGACGTGAAGTGAGCAGCACATAAAAGATTGGCCGTATCACTCCCTTTGTGAAGCCTTCTAGGACCGGTTGGCGTTGACACCAACCTTTCAGTGGTTCCAACAAGGGAGACTTTAGGTTGAGTTGATGATGTGATTGCTTATTAAATATCACCCTGAGAAACAATACCAGGGCAAGAAGAGACGGACCTCATAAATTTGAGCCTCAGCCAAATTGCGGGGACAACACCTGATCTGCCCCTCCCTCTCCAAACTTCCACACCAACGGGAGGACTTGGGACCTCGACCAAATTTAATGTGCACCAGGTTCACTAAAAGGCGGGTCTTTGATGGCATGAGGGCTTGAACTCACGATTCGATGAAAATAATGCCACCTGCGAGTCCGCATCTATGACTACTAGGCTACCGTGTTGCTGTTCTATTCCTTCGCGGACATAACCACAAATACTCTCATTGTCTCTTGTCGCAGCGCATAGCTGTTCTTAGCTGAGACTCTTAGATGCCGACTCAGTGGTTTGAAATTGTTTCAAAAGTCTTCGAACCACAAAAAAGATTCACATTTAGACATCTGGTCATGTCTATTTGAGTTTAAACTGCCTCTAGTCTCCCAAAGGTTTTCCGTTGCAGTTGTTAGGGCAAATGATATCTCAAAGTCATTGTTTTTGTAACGAATTGGCTAACTCAGATTTCTAATTGTGTAAAAGTATTTTTCTGCTCCTCAAAGATGACTCATTCTAATTGCGTCATCAATAATTCGCATATTGCCATTTTATTCAGCACCTATTTTGAACAACATATTCAAATTTAATTCAGATAGTTTTATTTTTTGAATGAATTAACTCTATTTTTGCGATTTGTCCTTAATTGTTGGAAACCAGAGTATAACGATATCCTTTGTTGTAATGTGGTAATTTTTACATGTCTAATGAATCCTTTTGCCACAATTCATTTTCTCCATATGCAATGATTTTACGTCTTTGACATTTAAAACGCACAGGTTTGTGCAATGTGTATATGTCTTGTTGTGAAAGCTATTTTTGAACATCGCCTCGGTGACTCCTGTGCTTCGACTGTTTTCGACAGTCGTTACACTCCTCCGACAGAACTCGGTTCTTTTGGATTAAAGTACAGCTTTTTTTTATCCGCTTCAGCCATTTTTTCACTGTTCACCACACTGCGAACTTATCTTCTCAAACATAGAATTTGCATCTGATCGAATCAACTGCTCTCTTAGTCTTTTATTACCAATCCATTGCATAGGTATGTCTCTTTCATGATAGCCGTGTACAATATAGGGAATTGTTTGGAGAATTACATTGCTTTGACTATTTTTCATCATATAGCTAAAGATATCTCTTGCATTGCTGCGATAATCTGGTTTGCCATTTGTTTCTAATTCGTTTTTTTTATTATTGAATGTGTAGTTAGCAGCATTCAGTTTTTCTAAAATAGGTAAAACACATTTCGCTGCGTCTTGTGTACAGCATATCCAATACATTTAGCGATAGTATTGAGTCTTGGTGGTATTTCAGACAAATTTTTCGTTGGAAGTTTTAGTTCTGCTAATAATTCTAGAAGAATCTCAAAAAATTTCAGAGATGGGACAGGTTGCATCACTCCTGGATATTTTGGTATCAAATCTGAAATGTCTGTCTAGCGAAATGTGATTGTGACGAATTGTTGCGAAGCGAAATTATATAAAGCGTTTTCAAAGATATAACTCTCAGTGATTTTACTCACGAAAAAAGATATTGCGTTGGGAGTATTATGCTATATTGTTTCTTACAGTGAACATTTGTGAGATTTTGCTCGTCATATTTCTCAACATGTCATCCAATACAAATAAATCGCAATCTTCTCTCGTGGTAATCCTGAAACAATTTTAAAGTTTTCACAGAAGCTCCATAAACTTGTACAAAAAGCATTTTTTGAATGAGCTCTGTCTTCCCACTCTGGAGAAGTCCTGCAATCATACAAGCAAATGAATGTCTTAATTTTAAGGTTGTGCCCAACGTTTTCGATGTGAGCAAAACTCGTGAAATTTTTTTAAATTTTGTTTTCATTAACTGAGTATCAATAATTTCAGATTTTAAGTATTCTGTGAAATTAGACCAAAAATATTGTATATCACAAACTTCCTCCTTATTTTTATAACATACTTGAAGAAATATTTTTCAATTGATATGATTAGATAGTTACGCGACGTACTGCTTATTTACATTTTTGCCTCCTTCTTTTACCATCACATGTAAATAGCTTATGAATAATATGATTTCAATCATTACAAAAACAGACATTAATGCAGGATTAAAGCAATTTTGTGTAGTTCAATCGTTAATCTTTTAAAGATATATTTTTACATAGCACTTTGAATATTTGTTCATGAATGAAAATTTTCTTATTCGCGTCTATTCATGAGCTGCGAGAACTATAGTAAAAACCTATTTTTATTACAATCATACCATTGGAGAACAAACATTTTGAAAAATTTTAAAATGGTCGTCTTACTGTTCGAAACGGTTTCAAATAGTTAAAATAATTTACTTGCATAAACGTGACATATCTCTTTTACTTTAATCGCAGAAAGAAAACCACAAACTCGGGCTTCCACAAAATAACTAATCCTACCCTCCACCTCTTATATTTTTACTCTGTTGGATTCGAACCCAAATTGGATGCCACAAAAGCATTCAAAGATCTAGAAATTGTTCTTCCTTACCTCTAAGCCATTGGTTCTCTTCGAATTAATCTCGAAAGCAGCTTTTCTGTACCGTACTCAAGATTTTTTCTTGATGCGTCGAGTATGTTCCATTCATCTCTTCGCGTTTTCATTCAAGGACTTTGTATTGTTTTTACAGTGTTCTTGTACGACTTCCCACGTTTCTTTATTTGGAGTTCAATTTTCATCCCGTGTTTTTACTCTGAATTGAGTAGCTCTTTTTCTTTCTTCGTTTGTTTTCTAAATTTTCTTCCAGATAATAGTACTGTTCTCATTTCAATATTATGAAACGGACTCGACCGAGTCAGTCAACAATGTTTTACTCCTTATTGGGTATTTTGACTCACGCAGTTCTCGTCGTTTAATCTTGGAGATAAAATTTTAATGATGATCATAAATATTATCAATAATATCATAATGCTTAGATATTTCGTTCAAAAAATGGAAAACTCCAATTACTGTATCCATTCTCGAACCACGGAAAGTCCCAACCCTTCCTGAAAGTTATAGACCTATTTCACTCCTATTTTAAGCAAATTAGCGGAAAAATCATTCTAAGTACCCACCTCGACTCTAAAAACATTATCATCCCTGAACAGCACGGTTTACGCCCAAAACTGCCTACAGCACACTAACTTCTCCGAGTCGTCGAATATATCGTCAGGTTTTGACAAAAAATCAGTCGATAAGAGCAGTGCTCTCAGACATTCAAAAAGCGTTCGACCGTGTTTGGGATTTACGTCTCATCTATAAACTCATTAAATATGACGTGCCCGCTAAATTAACCCCTCTGATAAACTCTTATCTCTAAAACCGAAACGTCACAGTTAGAATTAATACTTCTTATTCTAAAAATAGAAATATCCTTTCAGAGGAACATTGGGGCAGTCTGGTCTCATCAACTTTATTTGCTTTATTCGTGAATGATATCCCCAAAGAGCATAACATCATCATATGCATGTATGCCGATGACGTTGCGATTCTCTCACCCTAATAAAATCCAAAAGCAGTTGCACACGCCCTCAACAGACATCTCTCGGCCCTAGAAAGCTGGTATATTGACTAGAAAATAGCTTTAAATGTAGGGAAAACTGAAGCAGTTCTCTTCACATATAAAAGAAAAAAACGTCAATTCAAATATTTTTCTCTGCGAAAATAAAATTCCCTGGTTCGAGCAAACCAAATACCCCGAGGTAGTCCACGATAAAACGCTTCTTTTCAAACACCTTACATAGGTTAAAGAAAACTTTCGAGCAGTAAACTCTATCCCCTAATTTCTCAGAAATCCAAATTAAATCGAACAAACACTCTACTCTGATTTAACAAACACTCTAAACACTCTACAACGCATTTATACACTGAATCTCAGACCTATCATTACACAGTTGAACTGAGAGCTGCTTTAAAATAACCCTGTATCAAACAGTTCATTACAAAATTTTCTAAAAAGTTCTTTCATAATATTGATATCTCAGATAATGAATATTTCAATAAAATCGAAAAATGCACTCCCAATCATCATACCAGAAGACCAAAAAACATCTTGTTTGGTTAACACCCACTCATCTTTCCAGCCAAACAATCAGAATTCAGTCTTTCCCTCACCTGAGATTAATTCCCAATGCAACTCACAAGACCAGCTAAAGCTCTCCACGCTTAGCCATAAGTGTAGCAAGCAAACACGGTGAGTCCACCTCTCGACTGCCCGGTAACTCCCCCAACCCCTCTATCTCTTGATGCTGCTCCCAAGGAGAAGTATTTGAATTTCCTCTCCTTACATTTTCTCAAGCATTTGCATTATTTTTAATAGTTAAAAATGAATTCCACCATTTTTCTAACTTCTGAGCAAATGAAGAAACCAACGAAAAGCTAGCTCGCATTCTGACAGGAGGTCAGAGCCCAACCAGGCTAAGCACTCCAGTAAACTTCGTCCCATTCTTCCAACTTAGCAAATGTTTTCATTTCGTCTGCTTGGACGGGGTTGGGAGTGTTTTGGCTTCGTGGAAGCATATACTACTGAAATTAACTTTAAGTAAATACGCATGCCAAATAACAGTCTCGCGATATATTTCTTATAATAAAGAATTGACTTTAGTTAATATTTCAAAATTATTGATTTTTCGTATAGGCTTTATAACAATCCTGATGCTTGAAGTCCTAAAAATTCCCATGATGGCAATTTGTAAATTTATCATTTAAAAATAACAAATCTTTATGAAATTATTCTCATGCTTTTGGGGGGAAATGCGTCTATAAATGTTCAAAATGTCTGCCCAATCTCTAGTAGTGAAAGCTGAACTCGTCTGCGCATATTTTGAGAAACGCATTTTCTCATTGAATAAATATAAATTAGATAAAATAATTGCAGTTTTGTTCAATTTATTTTTTGTGATAATTTTATACGATCTATAGCTGCAAGTAGAGTTTTTGAGAATCAGTTTAACGAGGCAAATGTACCCTATATCGTACTTTTCTACATTTTTTTTTTCTGAAATCAGGAGTGATATGCTTGTTGAAATCCTCATCACAGCCTGCAAGTTAATGTCTATAAAAGAGCAACTATATTTACTCTTGTTTATCATCAAACAAGAAAAACTTCGCTCACAAATATATGTTGATCCAAATATAGAGAACATTTTCCAGCAAATTTCTTCAGACACGGAAGTTTTTTCAGCAGAAACAAAATTGAAAAAGTCAACTAATTCCACAGCATTAAGTATTTATCTCACTGTGTGGTCTGTTAAAAATTTTCTTATAGTTATCCTTTTATTATATCTTTTAAAACTTATAAAACTTATTTTTATGACTTTATCTTATTACTATCTTATCCCTTTTTTTATTTAAATACTTTTTTGTACAGTCCAGAAGTTTTCTTGTGACATCATTTTCCAAATTTTACAGATTGATCCCTAATCATAGCAGAAAAACTTTCGGGCACTTTCTGTTTTCTTAATAAAAGGAAATGATAATAAAAACTGCCTTCTCCAGCTTGCCTTGCAAATAGTCCTAATTCTGCTTTGAATAATTTTGCGCGCGGAAAGGAAATCTCAGTTCAAGGCAGATTTTTCTGACTGTCTTGGTGGATCGCAAAATAGCTTTTAACAAGCCGCTATTTCCCTACTCCTGCCCAAATTGTAGATTATCTGAAAATTGCTATATATTATATATTACTCAGATGATACATGGAGTCATTCTCGGTATTTTGAAACGATTTTCCAAAAATATGCACAAACAAGTTCAGCTTTAATTTTAAGAAAGGTAGTATTTTGAATATTGCTGTAAATATAAGTCGGAATTTTTTTTCTTCGGTGTGTTAGAAATACTTTTTACCGTTAGCATAAAAACACTTGTTGCAAGTGTGCTGTTTTTGACTAATAAATTCACGAAATCATCAATATGGGAACTTTTAGGTCCCCCGATATATTCAAATATGATCTCAGTATGAAACAGACTGAAAGAAATGGAATGAAATTGTATCGCCAAATGCATGTTTTCAGAATTGTACAAAAAAATTACTATAATTAAAATATCTAATCTGCAGACGATGTTTTCGCGGATGCATTAGTTTTCCAATAAGATTATCGAGACGTAGACAATTTTCACAAAATATGTCAAAATACCACATCATAATAACTATGCACAAATAAATAAAGTAAAACAATTACAAGAACATGAATGTGATCTTTCTGAATGATAGTAAGATAAATGATAATATTATTCCTCAGTTGAAAAATTTAGCCCAAGCTCAGTTTCTACGCATAGAAAATGTTCCAATTTATATTATTTTATGTTACGCATAACACACATATACTTTCTTTCATAAGTGTATACTTTATAATTTTCTCTATAAAACACAGACGTAAACATGTATTCTTTCACTTAAATACACAAAATTTAAAAAATTATATATTAAAGTAGTAGTGGAGATATGTGGTACATAACATGTAAAGAAAATAATTGATTAAAGAAAATTAAGTAGTGCATTAAAATATACATACTTTTTCTTACGTGCTCATGGCGTCATAATATGGAACTTTTTCTAGCTTATACTCAACATTCCAAATTTAGAATTATTTGACTCTTCGAGAAAATATCCTCATATAAATTTAAAAGAATTCTCATTTTTATTATAGCGTTTATGATTTTTCAGGAACTTTAAAATCATTAAGAACATAGATATTAATAAGTCCCGTAAATTGTTGCCACTGTGACTTTCTCTTTTGCATCTATTACACATGAAATATTAACAATAAATTTTAATTAAATTATCTAAATTGGATACATCAGTAAATCTTAATGCTACTAAATTTCTCTTTTATTCCTCGCATATATTTATGTCTTAATATAAGTATCGTGCAATAAAGCTGTCTGATAATAGATTTGTTACAATGTATGGCGTATTAAATTAGCACAAGCTGAAAAAGAAACAATGATCTAATAAATAGTGGATTGTCAATTTAATGTGAACATTCATTAAAAATTTTAGTTGATGTATTTACTATAAAATTTATAAAAAAAAATATCTTACTGTCTTCGCATAATTCTCTTTATTTATGTCTAAGATACATTCAGCTTAGGAAATGCAGCAAAAGAAATAACGAAAAAAATTAACGCAACATAACAAATAATTGATAGTGTACGACATTAATACGCTCAAAGCCAGAAATTAAGCACGCAGCAGCAAAATTCGTAAAAAAATGGCAAGTATTGTTTTAATTGTCCCGAAATCCTGCAGGCAAGTACCAAATATATTTATGTATGAAACAAATTACATACATGGATGGAAATAATGTCGAATTTTCATAAGGTCATATTGGATTCATTAATGAAATGATGTTTAAAGCCAAAACAAACAAACAAATGACATTAACAAGTTATGTGACCACTCCTCAACAGCATACAAAGTTTACAACGAGTGATCGTGCTTTTTATGAAGTTATCAACTACCGCAGAGTTAAGTAATCACCATTCCTCCTGTAGAGCAATTTGCAATTGTGTGATAATGGCTCTAGGTGATAAACATATAGCCCACAGCACGGTCGAAGACATTTCAAAGATTTTCAATGGTGTTAAGCTCGGCAAGTACGCCGGCCACTGATTGCACGCAATCTAATCACTCTCCAGGTAGTCATCTACGATGACAGCTCTATGGGAGTAGCATTATCATCCATTTAAACGAAAGTAAGACCAGCTGTTGCAGCGTACAATTTTACATTGGGGTCTAGGACTTCATTCCGATACCGAATATCCATAACAGAACCCGGTCTACAGAGATTGATTAGGGTCGACTCGATATTTCTGCCAAATCATGATTCCATCCCGAAAATCGGTATGTTCAGTGATGTTCTGGTTCCGAATGCATGTACGATTTTTTCAGATTCTTACACGCTTGTTCTCAAGTTGCAAGGAAAGTCTCTACTAGTCCGTGTAAATAACTTTGCCTCAATCAAACTTAATCCAGTAAACATGTTGCCGACACCACTTTAATCTTGCTCTTTGAGGTGGATGAATAGCAATATCGTGGAGCCCGGGTTTTGAATTCATTCATGTGCAGCATTCGATGAACTGTGGTGGCTGATATCATCTTACTAATGGATACTACAACCATAGATATCACACATATGGAAGTCGCTGTTTGACTCCGTGTGCCTATAACAGCAATATATCGATCTTCCACGGAGTTGAAACCATTGAGCGACGGACTACACGTCTTCAGACAATGGTTAGGCTTGTTTGGAATTGTTTCTATTATCGTAAAATGACATAATTATGCACTTGAAAGAAAAGAGCAAAATCTGTGATTGATTGTCATGCTTCAATGCGTCCGACAGCTCGCCAACGCTCAATTTTTTCTTGTTCTTCTTCTGCAATCTACAGAAACACGTCTATCATGAAAACAGATCGTGCGAAAGTACACTGACATGCAATTCCTATAATCCTACACAATGCTGGCTTCTTATACAACAGTATTTCTTAAATATTTCTCGACTCGAAATTATGATTGGCTGTTATATAACATATTTATATATTTCTATCTATCTCTGCAGTGAATTACAGAATCTCCAAATTAGATTGACTTCCGAAAATCAACCGTTTCCTCTGCGTGCTTACCTTTTGACAATGAGTAGAATGAGAATCAAGTAGATCATCCTTCTATTCGCTATACTTCTATATTAGATGTATTTAAGGATCCGAAATTGAATGTGCTTAAATGCTGAGAGGAAATTGAAAGTCAAACGAGAATATATTGTGAGCGCAACATTGTTGCCAAAAGGTTAAGTGATCAACGGATAGCTGTTGATCCCAGTGTGTAAGTTTTTCCTAGCTCGGACTCGCTTTTGCAGCTATTGAGAGAAGAAGAATTTTAAGTCATTCTTTGATTGAGGACACGTGTTACTTTCAGCTCCCTATACTTTATAATAAGTGACTTTTTGGATCATTATAAAATTAGAATACGGATTAATTTTATTTTCTTAACTGACTATATCTTGAGTAAATACTTATTAAATCTCAATTTAACAGATCCGCAGCGGGTGTGACACAATATGTGATCAATCCTATCCGGTATAAGCTGTAAGTTATAAGTACTGCATAAAACAGGAGTGGACAACTACGCTGCCATTGGAAGCCACATTTTAGAAAGGAATATTTGAAAGAGCCATTTATTCAATTTTGCCGTATGGAAATTATTCCTCAGGTTACACTTCATTTTTTACCGAAAATGAATTTCTCTATGAATTGAATTTTCTCCTAGAAAGTTTTCAATCACGTGATTGTTGCTTTAGCAATGGTCGTAGTAACTGTAAGGAATACAACGAGTTTTTTACTTATCCCTCCTAAAAAATAATACTATTTCATTAACTTTTTCCCAAATAGAGCTTATTCGATGACATGATTATGAATACGCCAATAAAAATAAACCGTAGGAGACACTTTGAGGTTTTTCCCCCCGAAATTACCCTTAATTATTTTTCGTCCCTTGACTAAAATTGGAATTAAAAGTAAGCATCGATCTGTTTTAACTGATCTGCATGTAATAGAGTCTGTGCAAATAGCTTTAACAAATAATCGACCAAACTTTCGGCCGCTGACTTCTGAGCCGAACAACATTCGTAAAGCATCCACAAGAAACCTAACTCTCAAAGATTTCCTTTAAAAAACTATTCGATAGAAATAGCGCAATATTTTTTTTATGGTTTTAAGTAATATTATTAAGTTTATTAAATAACAAGGAAAGAAATTAAGTAATTACTTTTGAACGTTGATCAGTTTAAATTGACTAATGATTTTTCAAAAAGAAATAAATAGTTTACTTATTTTTGAACATTGGAAAAGTTTTAGCTTACGATATTTCACCACATGTTTTATCTCTATAAGCACCGCACTTCGAATACCAATGGTAAAAGATTCGCATTGTTTTCGAATTTTTAATTTTTTTTTCGTGGCTAGTTCCATCCTATTTCATTATAACTAGTCTTTATATGGCGATTAATGTAGAATTATTATGTGTTAATGATGTTAAAAAATGTTTAAAATAATGAATGCGGTTAAGATCTTTTGCATTTGTGTATTGCTTTTAAAGAATTCAACACATCATTGCTCGTAGTAAGTTATATAGTAGTTGACAAAATTAATTGAACCAAGTGTATGTGTTAAAATCATATAGTATTTTGTAAAGTTATCCAAAAAAATTTATATAATTGTATATAACAATCATTCCAGTACTGTAAATTATCTTAATCGCTGATATTTTCTCATTTATTGATACTTTTTAAACACTACTTTCTTATATATCATTGTTTTAGTGTTGCGCAATTCCTTCTTATAAGTTTTTGAATCATTATGAATTGAAAAAATATACAGCATAAATGTTAATATTTTTACAATTATTTCATTTACTATCTCATAGGATCACACATCTTTTGATCAATATTTATCTCAAAATATATTTCACACATTAATAGATTTCGAGCACTTTTGTAATATATCACATAAATTAATATCATTTATGTAGGAAGGTATCCGTCTTGCAAGACACTTCTAGTGCTTCGGTGTCTCGGGGGGGGGGGGTGCATTTACCAGTGAGACTTCAAATTGTTTTACTTCGTTTAATAGAAAGAGAGATGAAGGGAAAATATCTAGAAAAGCTGCTATGTACAAATTGACATATTTTGAATAACTAGTTTCGTCGAGAAAGATAGATGGCTACCCTACTTTATTGCATATCGGCGATGGGCGTTGGAACGCGCTCTGGCGTTTGGAGTTCAGCTACATCGAGAGAAGACGGAGAAGAGAAGGGCGAGAACTGAACGTTTCTCAGTTTTGTTCAGGAATAGGAGGTGCTGCGTGAGCTATCGCATGACGCTGATTTGTGGTGCCATCTATCCAGTAAAGGAGGAACTGGTCTTACAGTAAATTTGAAAATACAGTTAATACTTTGATAATTAGCTGGAAAATATTACATTTATGATATTGGTTATATTTCTCCTTTTCATATCTTTTGATAATTATTTTTATATGTTACATATAAGATCTTTCCTAGATCGTATTAAATGTGTTTATGTGATGTATCTAATTTTTAATATCTTCAATATTTCAGACTATATTTTTATTACTCTTTCTAAGGAATCATTTAGTATATATTAATATATGTTAATCACATTTCTAAGAAATAATTTTTCACATATCATTACTATTTTATCACAATTTCTGAAGAATATTTTTTTCTCACATCGATATTTTTTATCACAACTTTTGAAGGATATCTTTCCACGTTGTAACATCTAACGATCAGTGTTTTTAAAGAATATATTTTCACTCTTTAATATATTTTGATTGTTACTCCTCAGAATTATTATTTCACATAGAGAAGAATACCTTTACGCATGTTAATATCTTTTAATACTGATTAAATTATCTTTTGACCACTGTATAATCGTGTATGTGAATATCTTTTGTGTCATTATGTATGTTAATATCTTTTGGTTCTTTCTTCCGCAGCATATCACCCACAAACTTGTCAAACGAGCTATCTTCATCCAGTGGTTCATTGTTATGGCGATCGTACTCCTACCTCTCGCCGGCTTTGGTCTCTACTACAAGGTAGACGACGAAACTGGAGCTTATATCTGCGCCAGGTACAGACACGCCACCGCACCGGCCGACGTAGCTTATGCCTACCTTATGTTCGGTGAGTGAAACTCCCTCAAAGTGCGCATGCGCCGCTTAACAGACGAATTGCAGTAAAATAGAGAAGCATCAGAATGATGATCGAATCATCCAACGCAACAGATGTTTGAGGCGATACTAATTTTAACCCACTGTAAAGTCTCGCGTATTCCGGCAGACCGTCGGATGAACGAAAAAATCGGATAATTGAGAGGAATTAAGAAAGAGTCTGTTAAACGCCAGCGATACATGTTATGTACCTAATAACCATATTTTATAATAAAGCAACAGAAAAAATTAACTGAAAAAAAAATGATCTTCCGGTTACAGAATTCTCTTTTCAGGACTGAACTTTTCAGTCCTGTGAAGATTTAAGAACATTTTTGATAAGATTCTGCTAAGTGCCGTTTTTACAGCATGATTATGCCGATACCTATAGTTTCTTGTTACTCAATGAATAAAATTGCAGTTTCTACAGCCAACGTTGTGTGCGAATGTGAAAGGCATATAATGATAAACAGTACTGCACTGAGAAGTTACAGTGAGTGAGAGAGGGTGGGGTGAATGACAGAGACCCATGAGTCATGACAACGTCACTGTACAATCGGGGAACTAATTGGCTGACATAGAATTGGGAGCTGCAAGAAACTACACACACACACTTACAACTTGCAATTCTTGCAGCGCCTTTTGTAGCACTTTTGCTGTTGGACATCAGAAAATACGGAATGACGGATAAGCAGAGGTAGGATGAATGGGACTTTATTGTATTTGAGTGAGGCTATAGTTGAGCTTTATAGGATGTGCCTTGCGCAGCCTTAAAACGAAACTAGTGCATTATCTCTTCATGTGATGCCTTCAGGGGCTCACTTTCTTCAAGTAAGTACGGACATCACTCTAACGATGCTCCCTAATGATCTTTTTCTTCCCTTTGGGGGTTACTGTTTGTGGCAAACACGGCTTACGATCCGGGATACCCTAGGATCCTTCTCCAATTTTAACTTTCCTTCTTGCCAACCAATTTTTATCTGTTTTCCCTTTTTTCAAACGTCTAAAACGTAGTTACACCTCATTTGGCGCTTTGTTTCTTATCAATACAAGAATATTCAAATAAATTAATGTTTAAAGTTTGAATTTAATCTTGTAATTGTTATTATGATGAAATACTTTGTCGGATATTTATATCTTCTACACAAGTTCTTAATGTATGTGTTTCAATAGCTGAATTTTTTTTTTATCTAGAAGGATTTATCTTTGGTATTCCCTTTAAAACTATATTGACGCTCGATAATGTGGCAAAATCGTTAATACGGTTCTGTCGTGGCTCTGAACGTGCCAGATAAAAGAGGGTTTACTATATTTAATAGTTTTGAAATGTTTCAATTCACTTTTTTTCATAACTGTATTCGTAAATTTCTATTTTTCATAATAATATTAAATTTAATTTTTGCGTTTTTAAAATTGAAAAAAAAAACGTGTCTGTCTTCTGATGCAAAATGCTTCGAAAATTGTTCAGAAAAAAAAATTTTATTGTCGGATTATATTTGAAACACTTATTCACAATAGGGAACATATTTTTTGAACTAATGTAACTCGGTAACTTTTCAGAAGAAATAAATGAAATTTTAAACTTAGAGTTTTTTATAATGAGAAACCACAGACGTGGAAAAAGTCTATACTATAACTATAAAAAAAATTCTAGAAGTTAATTAACTATGTTATATAATTAAGTTTAGTAATTAATCGATTAACATAATAATTTAGTTCTCTCTGAGTCGTAACAGTTACACTAACTTTGTCCAGTTGCGAAAAAAAATTAGGAGTATTTTTTTTCTTCTCAATCATGCAACTAAAACGTATATAAATGCAATTTACGTTGGCGTAATGCATGTAAAGACGGAACTAGGCGATAGGCGACTGCCTTAGGCGACAAAGTCATCTGAACTAGAGCACACAAAAAATTATTAAATAAACAACCCACGAGAGTCTGCTTTGTTTGATTTCCCGTTTGGCAATCAAATTCCAAATTAGTGATTGAATCCAATACAAAATCATACAGATTTTTAAAAATGCCAAATAAGTCTTGTGAGAGATTGGCTAGTATATTCTGGAACAAAAGATTCCGTGTTTTCACTTTTTCTCTTTCTCTTTGTGTGTGACACACTTTTTGGTTATTCAAAATTAAGTTCATTTACAAGTGAAGGTTACAGAAACTTTAAAAATATTATGATGGGTATTATGAAAGCATGGAAATTGAAAAACTCATGTATATAATTTTCAATTTTTTATAACGTTTTTAAGCTTGGGTGCAGCATTTCTTGTGTTTGTCTATCGCTGTAAAAACGGTAGTTCCGTTATTGAATGCAAGTCAATAGCATATTAAAATTTATCAACTACGAGTACTGCACTCTTTACTGTTTTTTATGTTTTTTATTTGAAAGTAGGTATGTATTGAACAACTTGAATGTCAAAATCCAATAGTGTTATTATAATTCAACTGTAGATTAAAACGTTTAATTATTAGATACTTTATAGTTTTCCATAAATATTAATAATAGGATGACGAGCAAATTGGACAAACAAAATTTTACATTATTGTTGCATTCATAAATCTATTTAGATGCAAATTAAAATTGCTTAGTTACTGTGTCACATTTTCTGTAGGTTTCGGCACCACAATGTGTGTGGTGATCGTAAGCTGCAACCTGGCCGTGGTGAGCGCCCTCTGTCGTCTAAGCCCAAGCAGCAGCAAGGCCCGTCGTACCACTGTGTCCAGGGACCATAGAGAACTGGCCTTCAACCACACGACTCAAGAGGAACTGTCCTTTGCCAAACTCATGGTCGTCCTCTGCGTCTTCTTCGTGGTCTGTTGGCTGCCACAGATGGTAAGATGGGTCTCTCTTTCAAGTGTATCAAAATTTCTTTTTGCTACATGTGTTAAGGTTGTAACTATTCGTAAAATAGATGCTAAATACTATACTGATATACACTAAGACTCCGGAAATACTTATACCTCGATGATTAATTGTCACTATATGCAAAATATCCTTATTCATGGCAGGCATTTTGAACCACCAATACCCGTGCGGCATCCTGTCATCTGAGTTGCAAGGTAATTTCATCAGACTATTTCGGAGATATGATTTTCGAGTCATGTCACGAGTTCAAGTCCTGATTTTCCTGATCAAACAAACATTGGAGAATAATGGAAGTGATTGTTCATTAAATTTAACTGAACCTCAAAATCATCACATGGCAGTTAAAATATCAGTTCAAGTATCATCATTGTCTGGCTAGAGATCGAAATTGTAAAATACATCGTCTAGATAAAGGAGAAATACAAGTATAGACACAAAAATTTACTAATTTTTTTAAAAGAAACAACTTATTGTTTCTTTTTGTACAGTTTTATAATGACATTTAATTTCGAATAATATCTCAAGTAGTATGGAAGATATTCAAGGATTGTCCTGAAAGTAAGAGTATTGAACCTCTGACGCTCAAAGAAAAAGTTTTGTTGACAACTCTTTAAGAATAGAGTTGGCAGAACTGCGTTAAAGATTTAGGTCTCGGGAGAAGAAAGCGCTCGTATTTGTCTAAGTCGATAAAAAAACTCTTGTAGTACAATGTTGAAATGAACACATCGATTCCAACTCCCGCCAACTGTAAGTTGAGGAGTGTAATCTTGTTTCTTATAGCGAAAGGAAACGTTCTATTCCAAACTTTTAACGAAATAAAATCGTTTACGGTGATGATGTCATAAACCGTACTAATGTATACAAGTGGAGTCCGAGTCGAAAGTGATACAGAAAGTAATTCAAAACCGTTGTTTCTGCTCAAAGAATCATAGCATGTGTCTTTTGGTTTATAAAGAAATTCTCCTCATTAAATGTTTGAAACAGAAGGGGGGGTCAAATAAGCTGAACAATACTGAGAAATCTTTTAAAAATTACGGAGGACGTTAAAGAACAAAAGAACGGGAATGTTATAGAAGATAGAGTATTTGTTGCGTAATAATACACATCTCCATATAGTCAATGCCTTGAAGCTTTTCTTGAACTCTTTCAGTTGGACATGTTCAACCATCCTTCTCTTTGCCCTGATCTGGCATTTTCAATTTTTCGTCTTTTCACTTCTCTGAAGTCATTTATGGGGAGGGGAAGAGGTTCGACCACCCATGTGGTCTAGAATGCCGTCAGACAATTGGCCAAAATGGAGGCAGAAATTTTTGGGGGAAGGTGTGAAAAAGCTCATTCCTCGGCTCAGAAAGTGTGTTGAGAAGGAAGGCGACTCCGTGGAAAAATAATGTGTTTGATGTACGTTTATGAATTAGTAGTCTTTTCAAAATAAATTGCTTTTTTAATTTTTAATAAATTGAGTACTCTTACTTCATAAGAAAAACTCTCATGTGTGTTCAAATTATGTGGTAAAAACATGTTTCGATTTTTACATAATTTTTTCAGCGACGCCCTCCATATATAAAAGCGCATTGCAAATCTGCAGTTTGTAACAGCATGCTAACAGAACCAAAACAATGTGCAAATGGTGAAGATAAAACTTAATTAGAGGGATAAACTTAGTGATTAGTAGAAATGTTTGGTATTATTAAATGCCAAAGAAATATCATTGTAAATTATGACTACAATTTTAAATCTACATACTCATTTTTCTCCATGGCATATTTTTTTGGTTAGTTTTTTTTCAATTTTTATTATATAATTAAAAGCTGCTTGTAGCAATAAAATTTAAACAAAATGTATGAATATTAACATAACTTGTTTTCATTCATTTTAAAATTGTACGATATAATTGGAATTACAAATGTGTGAAAAAATATTTACTAAGAAAACAAAATGCTGATTTCTTTCCCTTCAAAAAAGATTTTTTTTTTTTTTTTGCGTTTATCAAAACATTATGAAGGCTTTATCTTTTAATAAGTACTCTAAAACAATGATTTTTTCTTAAATAATCTCTTCAGCCGTATCAAAAGCTAATGACATCACTTTTTTGTATTTTCAAAGTTTAAAATAATCTTGAAAAAAATCTTTAAACAAAATTCAATTTATAAATAAGATGTTATATCTTTTTAAAAAGTTTTAAGCGAATATGTTTAAAATTCATTTTAAAAAAATTGAAAATACGTAGGACGTACGTACGCAAAATTTAATTATAACTAAGAAATGGTCAAGAAAGACTGAGAGAAATGTTTAACTGATTGTTACTATGTAGCGAAATCTCAAGAATAATAAATGAAAAATAACTTTTGATCTCGAATATTTTTAAAAATAATTAAGACTCTACGATATCCCGGAATAATTATTAAACTTGATCATACTGCAAATTACTTCAATCTATGGCTTCCTAAAACCAAACAAATCAACACGAATAGTTGTGATTTACAATACATTATGTGTGTAAGCATAAATCAATATGAGAATAAATTTTATCCGGATATTTCTGTTATCTCTTAGTAATAGTTAAACTTTTAACATAACCCGCCATAGTGTCTGGCTTTTCTTAGATTGCTTTTGTGCAATGTAAATACAAAGCATGATTATGTGTCTGGAATTTCTTTGAAGCGTAATATCTTCTATAATAGTAAGGCACTGAAATAATTAAGGGCTCACTTGATATCTCTTTCATTTGTTTAAAATGAAACTATATAAATGTTGTCTGAAACTGTATCACTTTTAAAGCTCAATAAGTTTGAAATATTTAGCAAAAAAGTGAATAATTCACCTTACGCATTTTTGGTTGAGAAGTAATTTTGTTTTTATTTCATTTGATTGCAAATAAATAAATAAAGATTTCATACACACACATAAAATCTGCAAGTTATATGCCAGTTGTAAATGTAAATTTCAAAAAAAATATTTTCTTAATTGATGCCGCGAATAAATTCAAATATTCTAAATTTGCAGCAGTCCGAAGCATGCAGAAGTATGGTGAAATTAATTGTTTCGTGTTCTTTTTCGGAACAAGAGATTTAAAAATCGAATAATTTCTCTACACAAAACAGAATAACTCAAGAGACTGAGAGAGCTCAAAATTTTATTTTACCTTGGTATCATTTTTTAAGAAGTCTTTGTTTTTACGCAGGGATATGCATATACAAATCATGCTGAGAATTATAGTTAAAACTCAGCAAATTAAAATTACATGGGGAATAGTGGATGAATAAATTCCGATAAGAATTAAAATAAATCGTATAGCAATTTAATAATAAAAATTTTAATATTTCCCCTCGTCTTTTGAGCTGAAACTAATATTTTTCTGTTCGCAAGAAGTAAAAAAAATACTTGTTATATTCAAAAAACCTAAGAACAAGGCACATTTTTGCCTTTTATAAATTAAGTATCGTATACCAAGTAATTTTTATTTTAGAAAATTGGATCGAAAAAAAATCAAGTCCGTATTCAGATTTGCAAATATTAGATAATTCATTATACTTAGATTTTTACAGTTGTGTCAGATTAGATTTTTGATTAGATTATTATACAAAAGTGTAAATTATAACACGATGTTGGAAATTGCTTGCATTATTTTTAAACGTAATCTGTTCATCTTTCAAACCCTTTTGGGGTCTCTGAGAATTCCAGTACAAAAGACTCACAGTATTAAGAGCCTCCCCTCAGCACACACCAGCCAGTGCAGACCCTTGTTAATAAGAAGGATGTGTCCCTTCTTGGATTTTTCTCTCTCACAAATCCTTCCATTTGTCTAATGCATTAAATTTACGAACAAGAGGAGACCAAAACACCGTACCCCAAACTTATGCAAATCAAATTAAAAGTAGAGCTCAAAAAAGTGATATATAAGACCAAACAGACTTTAACAAACTCAACTATACCATTTTTGTGGTCATTCAAAGATATTGCGGCGGCTCTCTTCAATAACGACAACAAAAGTTAAAAACTGTCTTAGTTACTAACCCGTGGGGGTAATCACTTTTGGTATAATTACTAAGAGCGCTGCAAAAAGCCATCGAACAAATTTTCTTTGGATCCAATGATCGAAGGTTCATAACTGCACTCAAGGTCAACTGTCCTTCCACGCCAATGGATAGAAAAAAAATTACCCTCCGAAGTAGTAATCCAGGACTTGAACTGTAGATGCCAGCACAAACCTAAAACTACAGGTTGCATGCATCTCCATTCAAACACTTGCCTCTGTGTGCCGAAGACAAACGCAAATAAATCACAACATACTGCCTAGCCACGTTCATCAAATAGACTGACCATATCAACTACCGACAGCCGATAGCCGATAGCGTCAAATGGAAATTGCCCCAAAATGATACTCGATGTCACGAGGAGTGATTGCTTATATCAATTGCGGTAATGGCTGCAAAACCAACCTTATCGTTCAAAACTTTCCTTCCGTATCATCGCAATGAACTGGAGTAGGAGTTTGAGGTAACTCACTTCAACAATGATGACAAAAGTTAAAATGCTTTAATAATTATCCCGATGGGGAACCCCTTTTGGTCTCTTAATAAGAGCTCAGTAAAACGGGACTCTCCCAAGAAAGAGAGACGTATAGCTGCAGTACATTAAGGGAACTCTAGCTGGCTGTCAACTCGTAAAGCTTTTGCACTTTTCAGAGCTGAAGCTTGTTGAGGCTTCAAGTGTTACCTGATTGAATGTTGTAAACCTTTCAAGGGAAACAATTATTGATAGTCACTGATGGTACAGATTATCGAGCATTTTTTTTACCACACTGGTGTCAGAAGATGGAAGGTTTTTTCGAAATTCTTGTGCTCTTGATACACCCATTCATTGATGTTAATGGCTTTATTGGTGGTATGTTAACGGCATTTCGGTGCAACTCAAAGGCAAAAGACCTCATAATCTTGAGCCTCGATCAAGTGACGAGCACAACACCTGAGCTGACAACTCCCTCTCCAGATTTTCACATCTCATCATCAGGATTACTTGGAACCCCGACTGATTTGATGTGCATCAGCCCCTTTATTTGACGAGTCTTTAGTGGCATCAAAACTAGAATCTACGACCACGACGAATACAACGCCAGCCATGACCACCCCGACCATGACCTCTCGGTTACCACGGCCGCTCCCCTGCATGAATCATCTGCTAAAAATCTAAGCGTCATTTCTAATTCCAAAATGAATGCTTACTTCACGAATGCCTACTGCAATAATGTGTTGACAATCGTTTTCACTTATCATTCTCTAACCTGAAACAGATCTTATAATTGGCAGAGATGTCAATCCCTTTTATATACATGCTTGTGGACGCAATGGAGACGTACTTTATTCTACATGAAGTCCTGGTTATACGTTTTTAATTGGATATCAATATGCCCAATCCGAAGTACGTCAATATTACGAAGGTTTAATGTTGCAAATGCTATCACCCACCTGTAGAGGACGTTTTGCAAGAGGCGAGTGTAAGATGTTTATTTACACAACACCTCAGTGAGAGAATTCCAGATAGAAAGAAAGATCATCGCTGTTAGAGTTTTCGCTGAATTAAACTGGGGTACTTTTCGACATTATGTGATAAAGTTAATTGTTTTGTTAACAACTTTCAATGAATTTGTATGAAGTTTAATGATAAAAATGTGACTGTGCGTCGAAGTAAGGCTAAAATTTAAAATGTGGGTAAAATGGAAGTGAATTAGTTATTACTTTAGAAAATTGAATAACAATGTGAAAAGAAATTTTATACTTAACTAAAGCAGAACTGGATGTAAGATATAAGTAATGAAAAAAAGTGTATATTGTATTGTATGCTACGTGAACACACAATACATATGCTATATTTTAATCTCGTCAGTAATCCATACGTGTGTTGTCAGAGGTGAATTTTCTAGATCATCTACTTATTAAGTGCAAATAGTTCTAAATTGCAATTAGAGTGTGTTCAACAATTGCGACTGATTGATTTCGATTAATTGAATTTTTTTCTTTATAATACTTTTTTCTCCTTCAGTCTCCCTTTAAAAAGTTCTTAAGGTTAAATATACTTAAAACGCAAGGCTAAGTTAATTTTGCATTTTAAATGTTTATTACGTTTCCGTACTTTTCAGAATGATAAGAAAAAACTCATATTATCTTCATTTACTTTATGTACTATTGTAGCATTCTTTACATTCGTAATAATTATTCGTTGCAGGAATATTGTTATTTCTTTCAACAAGACTATTTTTTACGTTATTTAACCCGGAAGTCCTTAATTGAAGGCAGAAATTGTAAAAAGAAAATCCATGTCATCTTTAGATAACAACATTTTTTTAATCATTTCATTACAAATGCTTCCGATTTTAAAAATAACTAAAATTAATGCATATTTTAACGAACTATAAAGAAACATTCTTATTCTAAAATATATGCGTCAGTAATCTTGGCAACAGAGAATAGAATTACAATCCCCCACACACACACTTGAGAAAAACTCTCTTCTAATAAATCCTCAGAATTCTTTAGATGTGCCGCACAGCTATATGGCCTGGATAAAAATAAAAAATAAAAACCCAGAAGTCTATATATTCGAAATTTATTTATTCTTTCTAAAAGTAGTTGGATGATCCACTTAATCAAATTATTGTAAGTGAGAAAGTTATTTTTATTCAGAGGATAGTAATATGCCATTAAGAAAACAGAGACAATTGGATCAACAGTGCATTAGAGCCTTAAAAAGAACAAAGATTTGTCAAGAGTGTCTTTATTAAGAACTAAGTTTTGGTATAATTCTTCGGCAAAAATCAATGTTGTTATGATACTGTTTTTGACTATCAAATCTGTAAATAAAAAAACACTTTTTTATTCTCTTTTAAAATATTTCCATGAGTTTGTCACAGTGCTTTAAGTTTTTCTTTTCAAAATTCTTACGTAATGATAAAATAATTCTTAAGATTTTTAAAATTTGTTGTTGTGGATCTCGAAATGTGTGGCGTTTCTCTCACTTTCCTCTTTATGGTATACGAAGTGAAATTTCTCATATATTTTAAGTATTTTTCAAATTCAAATCTATATATATACTAGCTGACCCGGCAAACTTTGTTTTGCCATGTAAATAATTTCTAGAGAGTTTCTAGTGTAGAAAAAAAATAACTAACTTATTGGAAGTGTATAAGGATGTGGTATATGAGTGAAAAAGGCATAGAGCGCTGTGAACGATGAGGGAATATAAAAATAACAAAACACCAAACATTAATTTTTTCAGTTTATCAAAAGTAATAATTATTTATATCATTAATTCATTACATAATATTAATCTCTTAATGCTACAGCGTGAACAATATTTTTTGTTAGCCCGTCTTTAGCTAATACAAACAAACTTGATGGTTTACCCACTCGAGAGCATGCAACGTATAATTGTCCGTGTGAAAAACATGGTGTGCTCAAATCTAAGCTACAAACAGACATTGTTTGGCCTTGGGATTTATTAATAGTCATTGCAAATGACAATCTCATCGGAAATTGAATACGCTTAAATTGAATTGGCACATCTGTGGGTATAATAGGTATTCGTGGTATTCATATATTTTCACCTCGAAACTTGCCATTTAAAATGGTGCCTTCGATAACGTTTTTCATTAATTTTTTAATGACTAATCGCGTACCGTTGCACAGCCGTGGCGGGTTCAAATTACGAAGCAAAATAATCAGAGATCCAACCTTCAATTGTAAGTTATGTGGTGGCATGCCTGGCAAATCCAGTGAGTTCAAAAATTCTGTTGGAAAATTTACAGCTTCAGTGTCATCGTAAACTGTATCAATAGATTTATATGATACCAAGTTCCCTGGCAATAACTGTTGTATCTTCAGATTCAAAATGTCAACGTCCACATTTTTTGCAGCTAAAATTGTTCTTTCTGCAAGCCACTCGAGATTTATGTAATTCGTTTGTACATCGGGAAATATTTGTTCAATGAGAGCATCTTGCGAATCAATGATTGTGCAGAAATCAGTTGCTAATTTTATATATCCAGTTTCATCTATAGTGACTTTTCCATCGCCGATATCTAAGAGTTGTTTTGAGAATGTTTCAGCGGATGGATCTTGAAGCATTTGAACGCGCATATTTACTTTCAGCTGTACTATTTCAACATTACGCCACAATGGCGATGATTTTAAGCAGGCGTTGATTTCATCAGCGTATGTTGAACGTGGAATGATGTGTTTATCTGAAGTCACCTGAAAGTATCACAGAGTGCTACCAAATGTTGTCGTTGTTTTTTAATATCTTTCAATGTCCTGTCTCAACGCCTCAAGCGAATGTGTAGTGCCATGGTACATTCATCCCAGATGATATTTTACACATAGCACTGCAGTATGGATGATTGTTTTTTTATGTTGCACTTGCCTAATAAGGTATTTTGAATATTTAGTGTGAAATACTGAATGAGGCTGTTCTTGCCTAATCATGCCGCAATGCCTGATTAGTGCAGTGCCAATGCGATGCATTATTGCATCGTATTTCGGCGAGAATTAGAGAAATGAGAATGCTCTGCCGATTCCACCTGGATGCATCTAAAAGAAAGAACCCACCTTGTCTGCCCTGAAACTGCGAGCATAACTGGTCGTAAACTGCGTTTTTGTTCTCATTCATTAGTGGGACATGAGTAACAATCGCCGCCATTTGCTAAGTGTACCGAAGTTCAGTCGATTTTCATTTCAGTGTTCATTAAATCAGTTGCCTCGATTTGGCGAATTCATACTGAAATGACTGAGTGGTAAGTGGCAATGATTAATGCAGATCCCATAGCAATCAAGCTAGCTTGTACATATTGTCGCTGAATGTTATCGCTAGATGTTACACTCGTGCATACGATGTTGATGCAATATATCATCAGTGTGAATCTTGTTATCCACAACTATTCTGTTCGGCTTGGAAAACATGTAGTCAACACTACTAGCTTGAATAGCTAGACGAATTTGTTTTGCTTGTTAGTTCAATGTGTCTTAGCGAAGCTACATTCTACTGATTTCATCTTCCGAGCAATGCCGAGTCAAGGTAATCATCTTTTACGTTGTATACTGCTTGTTGCCCATTCATTTACGTATATCTTGAAGACAATGGGCCAGTAACATTAATACAACAATCGAAGATAAAAGCACTCAGTCTGTCTTGGACTTCACTAATACTCGCCCCAAGGCGTTTGATGTTGAATAAAATTGGGACATGCATCAACTGGTGAGCCTTGTTTGCGGGGTATCATGTGATTTGTTGAGCCCATGTGAAATGCGTGGTACTTGTGAATAGATAAGTGCAGTCAAAGCCACCAAATCATCCGCACGATTACACAATCTCAAAAAATTCAGTGAGTGTAGTTTTGGTGGATTTATAATCGATCAATCCATGCCTCTTCGTGAAATATACACGCTGACCGTTTTCAAGATGAACGGCTGAACAACTGCTGGATCCCGTTCATGAACGGAAAACCAAAGATACGCCACAGCTTCATTGGAGCTGATGTACGCACTTTGGTGGAGTTATTTCATCTTTGATTCACTGGATGAGCATTCACTTGGTATTTTTTTTCCACTCTAAACACCGCCATGTCACTGCCTTTATGGACATACTTGCAAATGTGTTTAATGCTCTTCACAGAACTGCAGAACTCAACATTAATATGAGCATTGTATGTTTTGCTCAGCAGGGGCGAATATGGCACGACCCAACGATTGTCAATATCAATGTCTGTGTTGCTGATGTTTTTAATAAATGATTGTCCGCCATTATCTGGATTCCTTCGACGATATATTGGATATCCGTCAACATTTGTGATTGTATCGTTAGTGAAATCTTTAGGGAAATTTTTTGTACATTTTCCATCTGCCATGCAAGGCGATGAACGATTAAAAGTACCGCATGGGCCATGAATCATGTTTGCTGTAACAATATCAAACAGCATTTGATCAGTAGACGGATCGGGAATTTTTGCAGAAATTATATTATCTATTTCTTCAGGACGGATTTTGTCGATTAACCAAACCAAAATGTGGGCATGAGGTAATCCTCGCTTTTGCCACTCAACCGAATACAGCCGGCAACGTGTGGGACCGAATACATGTAATTTAGTAATAAAATTTATTAAAGACTTCAGCTTTTGTCTAAACACACATGCTGTAATGTCATGACGATGTATTGCATTTTGGCCAGGCAACAGCAAAGATGTAATCTCTGGCCATTTTGGATTACATGTGAACGTGATAAATAAACACGGTCGCCCATATTCGCGCACGAAAGTCAGAGCATCCTGTATATACTCTTGCATATGACGTGGACTGCCTATGATGGTAGAATGACAGAGTTACCAATTTCGGCGGCGTCGGCGTTGTTGACAATAGCGTCTCGCAAGTGAATGTACTCTTCCACACGTAGCTTGAGTAGATTATGTCGTAAGTATCGTAGTCGTTCGCCCTCTATCTTCGCGTACATGTCGACCATGAATTGTTGACAAAGCTCTCGAACTCGTAGAATGACGTTGTCCAGTCCGCGTCTAATCATCAATCTATACGCATAATAATCCTTCGAGCTAACGTTCTTGTTTGTTTCGGCTCCTGTAATAATATATTCATAAATATTAATTTAAATTAATTACGTTTAATAATTTAATTGTTTTGTTAAAAGTGTAATGATCAAATTCATAATTAATGAAGTACCTGATACGGGATCTCGTTGTTTAATATTTATGCTATATCCGTCTTGTCCCTTCCAGAAGATTAGCGGATATTGGAGAGCGTCATATGAACGGTGTGTATCAGCAATGAACTGAAGATTATTATTTCTCCTACGAATCACAATTTCTCGTGCACCAGTACGATCGCCAACCATGATTCCAGCAACGTCGTCAGAAATAGGTGCATTGAATCTACGAATGTGTTCTCCAGCTGGTGTTTTATCAGGGTTAATAACAATAGCGTGATTATCGCTTTCTAATTTGTGCATGTGGGATTTGAATATTTTCAACAATTCATTATGCTTATTCAATAGAGCATTCAGCTCGCTGACGATGCGTCTGGCAAAGAATGAATCAAGGTTATTGTAGCCACAACGTGCATCCACCCGATTGGCTAGTGCGCTTCTGGAGTCCTCGCCGCCCATAAAGTAGATTTGTAAAAATTTATGTGGTTCGTTTGGCATTGGCAGCAATGAGCCTATTTTATGATAAACTTGGCCTCTGATTTTTAATGTAGAATTGTATTGTTGACCATTTGCATTAGTATTTTGAACTATTTCTGTTGCTCCGAACGATGTCATTTGAAAGCATGAGTTGAATGTTCGAATGGACTTCAGGAACACGTTAGAATCTGGATCTGTGCCGATAAGCAAACCGTTCAATGGTTCCGGTGGTGTTTCAATTTCAGATAGTTGTACCTTCCCTGACGCGCAACACATCCCGGCTGGTTCATTTTTGAATTTCAAAGCATGATAATACGGGAATTCTTTGTCCATAGCACCAATTACCACATTTGAATGAGCATAATATTCAATATCGGGCTCATACTGGATTGCTAGACGCAGGAATGATGTAGCTACAAATGCTCGATGTGCCTGTTGGCGTTGTTGGTCATTTACTCTACGTCTATTGACAGTAAAACGGTGTGATTGTCGTTGTTCTAATCTCATGACTTCATTGCGTTCAGCTCGTGTATCGTCTAATTGTTCTTGACGCAATTGCGCCATTCTCACACGCGCTCCAGTATTTTCTTCTTGAACTTGTTCTTCGGTTCTTTGAGCTCTTCTATTTCGAATGCTTCTAGATTTATTTGTATCACGGCTCAAATTGGCCCCTTTGCGTTTTGTTGGCATATTTTCGTTATAAATAAGAAAGAATAATTTTTGATTTTATAATAAACGTATAAAAATAATTTATACTTACAACTCAATAGCCGTTGTTTGCTTGAACTCGTGACACGTGTTGAGTATTTTAGAGGTTATGTAAATCACTTAATTAACTGATCGTACGAATTACACTCAAAATTAATAATTTTATTAGTTGTTTTGTTGGCAAAAGATTTGGGGTGGACACCCCTTATCACTTAGAGGTTTGAAAAATAGATAGTAGCCGATTCTCAGACTTACTGAATATGCATAAAAAATTTCATAAGAATCGGTCAAGCCGTTTCGGAGGAGTATGGGAACGAACATTGTGACACGAGAATTTTATATATTAGATAAGTGAAATACCACTGACTGACTCATCACGAGATCTCAAAGACTATACAACCGATTGACTTGAAATTTAGTATAGTTATTCATTTTGCGATGTAGACGTTCACTAAGAACGGATTTTACGGAACTCTTATCCAAAATGTAATTTTCATCCGTTAATTTACTCTTATCCGTCGGTTATGTAATTTTGGCGACTTTATCGCCAAAAATGATATGACCGACGCCAAACGAAATATATATATATTTTTTTTTATGTATACTGTGTATTATCACCATTTACGTTTACTTTGTGAGATTTGCACGTGCGGAACGGAAAAGTACCAAATAATTTTATATTGAAGCGCTGATGGAGGATTGGGAAGATTTTGGCGAAGGGGCTCTTTATGTGAAATTTCGTGCATGTCGAAAATAGGAAACGTACATATTTAGCGATAGAAATAAATGAGTTTGGAATCCCACAGTTGGTGAAAGTGTAGTTTAGCCCTAAAACTTAGCGGGATTTTGAAAAATACTAAAATGGTTACTTCATACGGAGTAGCGCACCTGCAAGACAATCTTCGTTTACTGGATAACCTTGCTACATGCATGAACGAACTCAAGACGCTATGACATACGTAGGACATTTTGGACGTCCCGACTTGCTCGATTTTTTTTTTTTTTTTTTTTTTTTTTTTTTTTTAGTATTGCAAATTTAAGACAAAAATCTTATGATAGACACGACGTCATTGCGAGGGTATTTCATTTGAAAGCTAAGCACATGATGAATTTTCTAACAAAAGGTTGTATCTTTTTCAATATTAGGTGTAACATGTATACGGTTGAATGAATTTTATTCACATATATATATATATATATATATATATATATATATATATATATATATATGGGGTGACTTTTTGCTAATTTTTTTTTTATTTTTCTCATATTTTTGAAAGTGGTTCATAAACATTATTAAAGACAATCAATTTCTTAAAATTTTAAATTTAGATTATCTTTATCGCTTAAAAATTGAAATTTTCTTGATATTTTACGTATAGGTTGCGAAATATAATATTATCGTCTGCCCAGCGAAGCGGGTGGGTATCAGCTAGTAATATATATAGACAATTAAAATGAAATCAAGCAAATGGTTTCAGTGAAGCCTCTCATCTTTCTGATTAATGATCAGAAAAAAAGTTTGCATCAGAATTGCCCTTTTTAATATTTAAGAATCTAAATCATGTAGAAGAGAGTGTGGGTAGACCGGGCACTATAACTTAATTGATGAATAATTCCATACTACCTCTAAAAATGCAGAAAATTAAGGGAAAGCAGCAATCTTATGTGTGGAAGCTATTAAAAATGTTACAGATTTCGAACGATTTATCGTTCTCCGATCACTAATTTGAGTCAAGTGAAAATAAACCAATATTATAACCTTTCGGGTAAGAGTAGATAAAATTGGGTACCTAGGAGAGGAAATACAAAACAAACCCAAACAACATTTTATTTTTAATTTATTTTAATTTTTCAGTCAAATTTCAAACTTATAGAAACAAAATTTAGAATTTACATAAAGAAACAATGTTAATTCATTCGGATAAGGTGAATCAGTCTGTTGCATAATTCGTAAACAAATTCGTTTTCGATACAAGAATCAAAGTGAAGAATCGTGGGTGCAGTGTTTAGCAAGTGATGCAAAGTAACCATCGACCAGACATAAGTTGGTCGCAATGCCTGCATGATTCGCTGTCATTTTCATTCTGGGCTGAAGGCAATCAGTCTTCTATCTCTTCCTCAGCAAACAAGTCATCTGCTGTTTTTCTTTTTCTCATTTGAGTTTTCTTTCTTTGGACTGATGGGTTTTTTTAGAATTGGGGGAACCATCTTGTAATGTGACTTTAGGGGATAATGTCCAAATGTCTGAAAGAATCTCTCTCTCTCTCTCTCTCTCTCTCTCTGTCTGTGTGTGTGTGTGTGTG
>BMAW01106045.1:359986-384687 GCA_019974015.1 Nephila pilipes | reverse complement strand
ATTTCAGATATATCTGTATGATACATGAATACAAATCTGAATTCATATTAGCCCTTAACTAATATTCCATTTCATATTCAGATGAAATATTGTATATAATAAATTATTACGCATCCTCTCTTTTAAGGCAAATGACATTGAGGACATTGAAAACACTTTGGAAAGTGAATGAAAATTATTTAGAATTACTGAGTTGGATGTAAAATTAACGCATCACGTAATTTATCTATTTGAATAAAACTGATTGGCTTATAAATATATTTAAAGTAGTTATACTCATATAACATGTATGATCGGAATTTCCATTGATCACATTACAATGAATTATGGTGATTAATTTGAAAGAAAATATTCCATATAAGCATATTGTGTTCCCTAGTTACGATAAAAAAAAAAGAACAAATCTATCAAGGGAATAAAACTATGTTTTAAAGAATGAAATTAAAATTAGATGATAAGCTTTAGACATAATTCTACTTTACAAAATTTCAGTTATATGCATATAGTTATATGCATTATATGCTATATATCTTACATATATAGCCTTAAGATATTTTAAAACTCCATTTACGAGGGATTTTCCAAAAGTTTGTTTCGTGAACTTTTTTGAAAGAGCAGATGAAGCAACAGGTAAAAAAAATAACCACCAAAATATTTCCCTCCTGTTATTGGTTCATCGACTGATGTTGCGTCAGTGGAGGATGAACGACGCATGAGTAGAGGGACGAAGAAGAGAGTGTAGCAGCAGACCGGCATGCCAAAGAGCAAATCATGGTGGTTGACATAAGTGTACTGACAACATGATCGACAATGAAAGAGAGCTGTTATCTGGTATGAATGGAGACGAAGAACTAGTGTGTCCGTTATCCGTGAACGCCTACAGACCATGTATAGGGAACAGGTCATGTCTCGTGATATGGTTGGACACTGTCGTTGCATGTTCAGTGAAGGAAAGCAGATTGTGGAAGATGAAGCTCGAAGTGGGCTCCCCTCCACAACCACGAATATAAAGTACATTACTAGAATACAGGACATAGTGTTAGCAGTCATGATGGTGTCAGATGTGGCGCCCATACTACTTTTTGGTTGTGCTCAGGATCATCCAAACCTATACTGAGGTGGAGCAGGCTGTTTGACCATCCCTTGCAATGCAGGGCACTTAAATTTACCATTGTTTTCTTCAAACTGATTACACGCTACGACAAATAATTCAATGTCGTTTATATTGAAAATAGTGCAAGGCGTAAAATTCCTAATGTCCTGATTTATTTATTTATTTTTGGCAATAAAATCTCCGTGCGAAAAGAAATGACGAAACTTATTTTCGGAACATTTCTCGTATGTAAAAAAAACTAGTTTAATTTAGAGAAAAAAAAAATTTTTTCTGTAAAACACTAAGAAAAGAAATAAAACAAAGAAAAACATAATAATAATTATTTTGACTATGAATTCACATTCGTAAAAATATTGACTTCATAATACTTACAGCAACAAAAAATGAAAATTAGAAAAAGCTTAATTGATTCTTCATAGTTTTATTTTTTTTTGTATCATTTTTCATTTTTTCGTCTGTTAATTATCGGTGAAATTCGTGAAATTCTTAATCTTTTCGTCAAAAGGCTGAGACATTTTATTTTTGAAACAGCCATAATTAACAATATATTATAACGATTAGACTTTAAGCTCTTGAATGATTTCGCTTTATTATTGGGTCAGCATTACATTATAAACTAACATGTTTTTCATTAGATTTTGAAGCTCTTGTATTTATATTACATACATTGTTATATTAGCTCACTATAAAAGGCTAACTTTTTTTTTATGCACATAGTTTTTCATCCTACTACAAAAAATATGTTTATTCTCTCAACAGATGCATTTCTTTCTTAGTAGTTAGTTACACAGTTTACATTTTCAAGTAGAAAAGTACAAGAGTACATGGTTACTAAAAGAAAATAATCCGTTATACTTTCCTGAAAGAAAATAGTTTTTTATTTCTTTGAAAGAAGATAATCTATAAAAATTTAGAAATACTAAGAATTGTTAGATAAAGCAAATATAAAAATTTACAACAGTTTATTATCCTTTTTAATCATATATTTTTAGTGAATATTTTAAAGTATTATAAATGTATAAATAAAAAGAAGCATTGAAATATTTATCTATCTTCTTATTTTCCAGTGACTGAATAATCAAAATGATTTTCTTCGAAATTTGAAATAATAATTTAAATAAACAAATTATTAATATCGTTTTTAAAAGTACCTCATTTTTTCATTTCTTATAAAAATATTAGGGGTAGGAAATTAATGCAATAAATTCTGACTATATTTGAATAATTATTTTTAATTTTTCAACAAATCTTTTTCCAGGACTTTAGTTCTTTGAATCAATTTACGCAAAATATTAACAACATTTTAAAAATGTTATTTAATGTTGCTACAAACAGGGTTTAGACGTTTCTTAATCCTTTGGGATGTTTAGTGATATGTTGAAATAATTGTAGTATGAAATAAGTAAGGAATAACGTTTTTTGAAACTCGAGTTACTGTGCTTATTTATTTTGCCAATATAACTAATTTTTTTACTGCATTATAATTTATTTTAGTTTTTTAGTTAAACCTTTTAGACTGATATTTATAAAATATTAATATATGTTTATTTCTGGAGAAATAGTTTTCATTTCTGATTCGATTTTGTGTAACAAGATTGTATTAAAATTTATTCAGAGAAATAAATGAAAATTATATGATTTCATATACGTTTGTAAAAATTAAATGTTAATAAGTAATGAAACCGAATCATATAAAGAAATTTATAATTATGTAATTAATCTTTGTTAAATCATTTTAAATTCAGCTGAATGAAGAAACAATTCAAGTCGATTTGGAAAGTTATGATATTTAACATATAGAGGGATGCCTTTTTTTAAAAACATTTCAAAACACAAACAAACAGCAATAAATCTGGTTTTAAATAACAGGATATCAATATATGATAAACAGATCTCAATAAAAAGTTTATTAAAATTGTAGCCTGAAATCATCAACTCAAAGCGTAATTCTGTTTTTTAAGAATTCAAATGGTATGACTTTAAACCAGTAGAAATGCTGATAAAAACCGGATGAATACAAAATAAATTTTTCCTGATAAATACAGATTTGAGTTATTGTTTACATTGGATATCTCATGATTTACAGTCCTTTCAAACCGTCTCTCACGATCCTAGATAAAAGTAAACACATTTACAAACTTAAAAAAATCGACTTTTCTCCCAGGATGAAGTCGTTTCATTTTATTATGTTATGCTTCGAAATTCCCCGTCGAATGTTAGAAATGAGATAAGTTGCTTCTTTTATATCCATTGATAACTTATTCACTTCGATTAAAATACATAATTTCGCTTTGAATAATGGGTGTGCATAGGCTTACAATTCATTAAATTCTCAAAATATTTTTACAGACATTCGGAATTATAGTTTTGAATAATTTTTCTAAATGTGATTGTAACCTAAGACTTCATAAGAAGTTAAATGGCTCTTAAGAATTTGTCAATCTATCAACCACGCAAGAATGTTAAACGCGGTTATATATTTGAATCTATCTTAAGTTCTAAACTTTAATTACAGTTAAATTATTTTGCATTATCAATAACTAAAATAGATTGTGAAAAATGTTTTACTTTTTTTTCTTAATTCTATAAATCCTACATGAAATATAACTTAAAAATCAAATAAATTAGTATAAAGTAGAAATAGTATTATTTTATTCAAGTCAATTTAAGATTTTGCTCTTAAATTATGAACTATGTGGTAACGTGTTTTCATTTTTACCAATGTTATTTAAATATTTTCAGAAATTGCTCTTAAATTCTAGATATACAATACTGAAACTTTCAGAGAGAGAGATGAGGAAGAAAACGTCTTCTATTTCAGTCATATAAAATAATTCCGCGAAGATTGAAGTTTAAAATATCCTTCATTGATACAAAAATATTACACAAGTCGATAACATACTTTCGATTAATACCTCCACAGTTTTTATGTTGTACTTCTAGTAACAAATAGTAGGTATCTAATTAGTGTGTATGCGCAACTGAAAATTTACTTAATAATTTACGATGCATTGTAACATAAATCTGATTAAACTTAAAGTTGATTACAGAAATGTGAAATGTTTTTTAAACTTTTATAGTTTAAATAAACTTGTACAATATATGTCACACTTTTAGCAATCAAATTTAAGGTTAATCAATTTTCTAACTCTGACTCTCTTATTTAGGATTGAAAAGGGGTAAAATTATTTATTTTTTCATGTGAGAGAAAAAATTGATATAAAACTTTGATCATTCCTACAAAATAAAACTCTTAATTAGATTTACTTTTAAAATGTACTTTAAGATTTTTTTTTGTATAAATCCAAAGTTAAAACAGTAGTTTGACATAACGTAAAAATATTTTACCTATTTGCAAATGTAATGGTACGTCTTTTTTAGATATATTTTTTGAAACATTATAAATTCTAGTCACTCCTAGGAGTTTGAACTTTTTTACAGAATAGATGAAAACGAAGCTCGAAGAGTGGCAACTGGCTTTTTATTTATTTATTTGAGAACTTTCTGAAAAGAATGTATCCAAGTAAAAAAATAACAGCCGTTTATTGAAAAGCAAACAAAATAGAATCAAGTAATATAGAAATGCATAAAGCTTTCTGCATTTATTTGTATAACTGCTTTATTATATATATATATTACTATTAGGAATGTTTCTAATTGTTTCCATTAAGACTACATTGTCACATAATCAATAACCACTCAGTTTACGTAAGGTTTGTTTTTAGTTAACGTCACAAAGATGCACTATAAATTATAGTATAAGTAAGTAATTTGATCATTGAAAGACTGAAGCAAAAAGGATCGCATCCAGAAGGCAGCAAATATGTGAAACTAAGAATGATATATCTTTTCATAACATACGATTTCTTCATTGTTAGCTTTGCAAAATATTCACATAGGCAATATCTCCTAAATCCAGTTATTTTTTTTCTTCATGACTTAACTATTTCTTTGAAAGAAAAAAAAAGTAAACATGCCGATTTTAATCTGTTTCTTATTCTTATTTTTCAAAAATAGAAAGAGGAATGATATCTCAATTCTGGGGATGAAACTCATAATATCAGGGTATATTTTCGCAGAAAATATCTTTCAATAAGGCGTAACATTCTCATGCAATTCGAAAATTTAATTTTGATCAGTATGACTTAATTAAAAGGTACAGAGTGTTATCAAAATAACGGAAATACCTTAGATTAAAAAAAATCTTTTATTAGTATGGTGTAGGACCACCTTTGGCTTGTAATACAGCTTGGATTTGCCTAGGAATCGATTCATACAAGCGCTGAATAGTATTTAGAGGAATATTGTACCATTCTTCATGGAAATATTGTGAACGTTCTGAGAGAAATGCCGTTGGAGGGTATCGATTCCATATTGAACACTCTAAAATAGGCCATAACGGTTTAATTATACTGAGGTCGGGTGACTATTCGGGCCAAAGTAGATGTTTAAATTCCTCCTCGTGTTCATCAAATATGATTGGTCAAGTCCCACAGTATGAATAGGTGCATTATCCTCCTGGAAAATTCCAACTCCTGCAGGAAACAAAGTTTGAATTATAGGATGGACCTGGGCAACTAACATTCTCTATACATATCCCCAGTGATCCTTCCATTCAGACTTACGATTGGTCAAGCGGAAGACCACGATATGGCTGCCCAGATCATGGCAGATCTACCTCCATACTTGACTGGTAGAAGGAGATAATCACGATTATACGCTTGTGCAGGTGTCCTCCAACCTTCCTTCCATCCTGTTGCAGGGAAAAGTGTGAAAGACTATTCGTTAGACAATATTACTTTCTTCCACTTATAAATCGACCAGGTTTTGGGAGTGTGACACCACTGTAGATGACGTTTGGCATTGGCATTACGACAAAGTAGCAATTCACAAGTGACTTGTGAATTGCTGCTTTACCGTAAATGTTTTGGTTATGAAGGTGCCTTCTAACTATAATCATTAACATTGGAGAATCCAGGTCCAGGTGGTCACTTTTGCTGCAGTTGTTCGATTTTTAGACATTACAATCCGCTTCAATACCCTCCTGTCTCTTTCACTTAGCTTCTCGTTCTGTCCACTATTTGGCTTTGCCGAGCTTGTACTGCCACACTGTGTGTATGCTGTGATGACTTTAAGACACCGTACCTCTAGAAACGCCTAAAAGTTGGGATGTTTCGGACATACTTGCTCCAGCTAGACGGGTTCCTTCAATTTGACCTCTTTGAAAATCTGAGAGGTCCGATATTTTACGCTTTTGTGAAAAAGTCCAAGACTTACAGGACTTGAATAAAGCTACCACATATTACCAGAATATGTACATTTCTATTTATGAAAAATCCTGGTAGCTATTATTATATTTTAATGCTTACGAAGCTCTTTAAGAAAATGTCTCTTTTATTTATATGTGTTTCCATTATTTTAATAATTACCTGTATATGCTTCCTGTTAACAAACAAATTCTTTTATATTAAAAATTTTCCTTTTAAAAACAGTAAGATTATAGATCTAAGCAAATTTGTGGCTATTTTATTGCTAAATGATTAAAAAGCAACGTCTTGCTCATCAAGAGGCAAAGTTTTGCTTCTTGATGTAGAATGGATTCTTCTGGTAAAGCTTTAGATATTAAATTAGTGGCGCAAATATATAGTAATTATATGTTACAGTTAATTTTTTTTGATCAAACCTTTCAAGGTCTTGTCTCCTTCAGGGTTATGTACGAAGTTTATGACTCCGACATACTTGTGTGACTTTAAGATAAACTCTAGGACATGCCTCTGGAATGATATTTTTGATCTTACACGTCTCATTTAACTGGAAAGGAACTAAAAACTTAAATTTAGCTCCTTTCCAACTAAAGGTGACGTGATTACGCAAATTAGGTAATCGTTAGAAGTTTAGTGAATGGATGTAAAGAAGTTTGTACAAAAGTGGGAATCGAATATAAGAGTAGAAAGATAGCAAAAGAGTGGATGGGTTAAATTGGGCATGAGAATATTTGTGTGTGTGTGTTAAATCTTGAAAGGCTTAAGATCCGACGCAGTTTGGTTAAAGCTACCTCCATTTGAGATTAAATCATCCCATTGGACCTGAGTATTGGTGAAAGAATAATGTACTGATAGGAAGTTATTGGACACCACGTGGCGGGATAATGAACCATTAAAGAGAATTCTTCTTTTACAGAAATTGTTCTTTGGACATTACTAGGACTAAATTTTTGAGCTGCTATTATGCGACTATTTTAATTAATATATCTGAATTTAGAATTAAGTTAGAGACTTCAAATTTGTGATTAATTTCTTATTTAAAAAGCAGACGGGCAAAATAACAAGATAAGAAATGAGGGATCTTAAAGTCAACCAATATTTACTTTGTTTTTGTTCCATCAATGTCTACATCACAGGTATGCATTTGTAACAGTTGCTTCATACACTTGATTATTAGTAAATTAATGAGTGTTTGGGGCCCACAGCTTCGTCAAATATAATCGTGGTATCAATAAAACTGATCAACCTTACAACTGATCACCATACAATTTACAAAGGAGACCAAAATAGAGATTTTGATTCATCATTAAATGTAATGTGGAAAATACCGAGGTTGTATATGAAACACAGCTCAAATTACGTAAATAAGGAATATTGGAAGTTTTTCTGATTATCCAAAGGACATAAATAACAGTATGCAAATTTACTGCAGCAGCTCTTTTCAGTAACAACAACTCTAGAAGTTAGAATTCCGAAACAATTAGACCGATTTAGACGTCTTTTTTAGCCTAGTTTCTAAGGGTTCAGCATAAAGTGACCTGTCAACTTTTCTTCGGACCCAGAGATGGAGAATTTGAAATACTGCTGACATCGAAAATCATTCAACGCTGATGTGATGACTTAAAACTTGAAAACTAGATGGCAGCACAATCTAGAACTACTGGTTGTATATGCTCCCTACGCAAAACACTGATCTCTATGTGCCTAATCAAGATAATCGCAACTAGTGATATTATTGCTGTGGCGCACGTTTCAACGAGACCCACCACTCGACTAGCCATAGCTGATTACTCCAAATAGGAACTGTCCAAAACGAAGCTCAATTCAATAGGGAGGGGATGTATATCAATTGCAGTAATAGCTGGAAAAATGACCTTCTCCACAGATATCGGTTAGAATGCTTCTTTTCATATCATCACGATGATACTGGATGGGAAGTATGCAGCGGTCTCTTCAACAACAGCAACGCCAATAGTTGAAACGTCTTATTACTAACGTCTGTTTTAGCCTAGATGGTAAGGGAGCAGTTAAAAGATATCAACTTTTCTTCGGACCCACTGGTCCAGGGTTCGAAACGCCGTCGGCACTCCAAGGGCAACTGTCTGCCTCCTCCATGGGGTTGAAAACACCAAACGTCGAAGACCTAGGAATAGAGAATCTAAAATTAAACTGTAAGATATATGAACTTCGACGTACAACGAAGGAGAATTCCAGTTGTGACAAAAGAAGGAAGATGGGTGGAGCATTTATAGGAAAAGAAACGATTATAATTTTGGAACATTTGGTTGATTTATTTCAAGAATCAGTCATTATAAGATGAGGAAGTCAAACATACATTGGCCTACTTTTAACCTGGAAGCAAGCTATAATCCTCTATGGTAAAATTCTCGGATGGTATCCAGTGAGATTTATTGGCAAACCGTTTTCAACAGACAGTCTAAATCGGCAACTTTTGGGAATGGTTGCAGTATTTTCCCAAAAGGTACAAATATGCTCTATGGGGGGATTAAACGTCCTATTTGGTGAAGGAAATGTTCATCGAACTTGAATTCAATTCATAACAAGGCTTGTTGTGTACAGTCGCGCATTACTATGTTGAAAAATAAATCCTGAATGTCACAAAAAGAATGGAAACGCAACAGTTTGTGATTTCTTCTATGTACTGATGTACTGTTAGTGTGTCATGATCAGGAATTAAGAAATAACACCTTATTATGTCGAGCTAGGAATCTACTCTCTCACTGAACGTTATGCCTTTTACTCCACTCGGTTGGTTGTACACTGTGAAATCCGACAACGTTGATCACAACTAGATCAGTTTGGTTCTTCATTGTTTAGGGACAAATGATCTTTACTGATGAGTTTCCAATTGTATCCTGACGCTTAGCGCAGATATGGGGCAGCTTAAGGGTGTGTGTGCTGCTGTTATTATTGCAAGCCACATATACCTGCAATAGAACGTAATGATCTGGGGTCGCATTTACTTAGATTATTGGATCCCGTTACCAGTCAAATGTGGCATACTTACAGTTCAGTAGAATGTAGCCAAAATTCTACGACCCGTTGTGCTGCCGTTCCTTTTGCGCCTCCCTTGACTTATTTTTCAACAATTTAAAACCTGTTCACATTGCCTGCGAACCTTGAAATATTTTCAAGTTTACCGAAGATTTTTGTGGTGAAGTAGGTTATTTGATCTCTCTATTATCAAACACACATTTGGAGCCGTATGATAAGGCCTTAGAAATAACTGTTAACTAATAAACTATAGCAAACAAATGTTGCCATCTTAACTTTGTGGGGATTTGGTGGGCCTCCTGGTCATAAGACCAACTATTTGAACCCAAGTTCAACATACATATACGTACAAGTAAGATGAATCCATTTGTTAGTTAAATAATACTTGTTGATTAGTTTGCTAAATAGTACTAGTAATATTCATAAGAGAACTTGTAATAAATTTTAGATCTTATCGCGATGAACTATTTAATTTATCAATTGGTATTTGAACGTATTTTTTTCCCATTTGATATTGAAATTACTAACTTCAAAGAGTTATCAAATTTTGCCTTACTTTTGAAAATAATTGGAAATTATATTGAATACTATCCTAAATTTTTAGATTTATCAAATCTTTCTAAAAAAATCTTTCAATACTGTAATAATGTAAATTATAAGATCTTCTTAACCCTTTAAAATTTTAGAATTTGATAAAATTATTTGAATTGCCATTGTAGATCACAAAATTCAACAAGCCTTTAAGTTTTATTTTATTATTTCATTATATACTTATTTTAAAATATTTAACTTATCAATGCCTTTATTACGAGTTTTTCTGTTAATACTGTGCATTTTTCTTATTTAAATATTCAAAAGCAATCATGAAAAACCAGTCGATTTCTGAGGAAAGGCTTCAAATGATTAATAATAGATGTTCTAAATTAGAAATAATTTTTAATTAAAGTATTTTATGAGATATATGTTTCTATATTGTATTAAAAATTAAAATTTTTACATACATGAATAAATAATTCAATAATACAAATGAAACAATAGCTTACATATCATGTATTAAAATTAAAACGTTTATAAATAACGATTGATTTCTATACATATAAAAAACAGGAGGACTATTATCATGGTTTAATTGCAGTTTTGCCTCATGTGGGTTTGCTTAAAAAACTATACTACGTTCACACGCACATTATCCAGGTATATTTTTGTATGGTTTTTGAATTCATTCCATATTTATATAGTATTATTCAAGATGATTCACCCGATTTCAAAATTTGATATTTTCAAAAATAAAAGACACATAATGATAATAAAAAAGAAAACCGCGGAAGTTTTATATTGTGAAAAATAATACCTCATGTGTTCTTCGTGAAGCTATTTCACAAAAGCTGTTCAAGAAGTTTTCATAGAGATACTTCGAGGTTGGATAGGTCGCAGCGAACCAGATGACCTGAAGTTACACAGCTGGCCACCTAAGTCACCTGATATGGACACTTGTGATTTATTCTTTTGGAATTTGTAAAAGATAGATCAAATGCACCACCATTATCCACACATTTTTGTGAACTTGAACAACGGATTTATGCTTCAATACAATAAATTATCGCAGACACTTTAATATGTGTTTTATACGAACTTATCGAAATGACGTTATACGTGTAACTATCGGAAGATATATCCAACACTTCTAAAAGACTTCTGCATTTTTCCTTTGTATTCATGTATAACTTATCATTCTGTATTGTTTGTTTATGAAAATATGGAATTTTGAAATCGGATGAATTATTTTAAAAAACCTTATATTTTGCGTTGGAACCATATTTTCTATTTTACATACAACATTTCTTGTGTGTATATTACATTTCAAATTATGTACAGAAATAAACTGTGTGTGTGCTTTGATAGAAATAATAATCCTTCAGCATTTCATAATTTCTGACCAATAGACAACGTTATGAGATTAAATAACTATTTCATGGCTTGTATTTAACTTATCTCTAGGAAAACATTTTTCAGCGATGCACAAATAACAAATAGGTGCGAATACTCATTTTTTCCCCTCTTCTATTCTACGCAGCACTTTGCTGATAGGGTTTCGATTATAGAATTTAGGTCATCCGGAATAAAACTGTCTCCAGCGTTGTGACACCTCAATGAGCTTTCAGGGTGTGGGAGAAAAATAATGGGCGTCATTAATGGGTAAAGGTGGGGCTGCTTTCAAGATGACTGTTTGTAAACAAGCTGCGTGTCTGTCCTGTTGACTTATATATATATAGTATAGATATAGAATAATGGACTTGCTGGTTATGAAATTGCATCACCTGTCTTGCAACATGTGATAAATGGTAACTTAGTGTATCATTTTGGATAGAACGGTAAGCAGAGAGGGTTCTAAAAATATTTACGGTGCTTTATTATAATTGATTTCTGTGTAACAAATGAATGGTCGGAAGTGAATAACGTTAATATTCTAAAACATATTTAGGAAAACTTAGTTACTGTAATGTATTGTGATAATAATACTGTTAGTAATACATAATTAAAGCAATCATTGAATTAATACATTAAATCATTTGTGTCTACCTTATCCTTTTTATATTACACTTAAAATAAACTTATTGTAATCTTATTACATAATAATATTGAAACGATTGATATTTTTTGGCTCTAAATGAACTTTATTTTATATTCATATGGTGTACTAGGATTGATTGATTAGTTTTATTTACATCGCACTAGAAGCCTTACGGTGTATTGGAAACGGACCTCGTATTTTTAAGCCTTGATCAAGTAATGAGGACAACACCTGAGCGAGCACCTACCTTTCCTTACTTCCACACCACGCCATCGGGAGAATTTTAAGCCTCTATAGATTTAACTTTCATCAAGCCCGGATACATGGCGAGTCTTCAGTGGCATCTAGGCTCGAACCCACCAATGATGTGACTGAAACTGCCTGTCGCCAGACCGCGAAGATAACCACTAAGTTATTACGGCCATATGGTATAAGAGGAAGAGAATAAAGTAACTAACTTTTTTTGTCAATCTATATTCCCACAAAATCAATGGTTTATGAAAGTATGTGCATAATACGTACTTAACTTACATTCCTTATTATTAATGTAATTTATTTAATTTTAGTTAAATTATGTGTAGTATGGTCATGTTTATGAGAAACAAATAGCTCCTTTTGCATCATTATTGTATATGGTTCATTTAATTTATTCTTGAAATGCTACTTTATGACTTGATAATTAAGATAAATCCCTTTTTAATTTATTTGAGGCTTTAAATATTTTGTTACAGTTATTGAAACAAATTAAGTTGAAATACTCATGAATATAATTTTCATTCTGTTTTTGAAATTCTAATTTAGTTAATTATATGAGTTTTATATAAAAATCAGTTTCATAAAACGCTATGTTAAAATAAATCGGAATAAAAGGATTTTCAGTATATTCTGAGTTCGCTTTTTACAAATAAGTTTTGAGAATTCGTCTTCAAAAATATTTCGTTTCGTAAAGGTAATAAAGGCTAAACATTTGTGAAAATAATTCACGAAGGAGGTTATTTTCAGAAATGTTTAGCAGAGGGTGAAGAACTAAATTGTTAAAATAATTCACGATTTGGTTCTTATTTCTTAAGAAAACTATCAAGAAAGAATTTTCTTTGAAGCTCTGCATACGGATGATAACATAACATATACAAGTAGCTATCTCCAAATATTTTTTGGACGACCACAATATAGATATAAAAATCATAACAGCTCTCCACATGCATTACAGTTGTCATGAATGCGCGAAATGAAAAGTAACTTTCTTTATAGTTGGTTGAGATACCATAAGTCTTTTTCCTTTTCCTGTCTTAACCAGAAATAATATAGTTATATCAAAATGGTAAATCACAATACGTTCTAAGAATCAATAAAATGTTTCACCTCCTTTCACTAAAGTAATTGCAATACGGCTTGCAGTAATATCTTTGGAATGAAATACTATTTTTATAAATTATACGACCCGGCAGATTGAGAAATTGTAAAAATTCTTTACAATAATTTTCAAAGAATTCTCTTAACATTAGGTTCTTGTTTATGCTTTTTGCTAAAAATTACTATAATTCAAAAACTCTTTTAATAATGTTTTTTTGTTTTTGTGTTTAATAATATATTATGATTACATATACAGTTGAAAATTATACATTTTTCGAATCTGAAAATTGTAATTATAATTTTATTATCTTTTTGCAATACTTTTACCTACATCTGTATTGCTCTATAAAATGAAACCGTTTTGTGTCCATTATTATTATTATTATTTACATTTAATATGTTTGATAAAACGATCGTTAAAATAAGTTAAAAATTAAAATTATCATATTTACAAGAAGTATAGTGTATTGAAGAAATAGTTGATACTAGTGTTTATTGATGAATGAGAAAAAAATATACTACTAAAAAATGCTAAATAAAAAAAATGTATTGGTAAAAAAGGTAATATTATTTTGGTGTGAATCTTATATAAAATAAAACGCAGATCAAATGAATTTTTTTACTCAGATTTTTTTAGCAAAATTTGCTTGAAGATAACTTCAGTATTTTCAGTAAGTATTATTCAAATAATTAAAATAAAACTCTTCAGAAAGAGAAAAAAAAAAGATTTCAAATAAGTTTTATTAACAATCAAATACATATGAAATCTTTAACATAAGTAGTATATAAAATATATAACATATTTCTAGATTGAATAATTAATTAAAGGCATCTGATTGAGTACGAATTCTATTCTCGAAATTTTCAATTTTGATTAAAAAAATTTCATAGAATTCCATTGTAAATTATAACATTTAATTTATAGTCCCTAATTATTTTTATTTAAAAAAGAAATATATTTAAATTTAATTAATACTTACATCCTCCTATTTTACTTCAAATGACGATTTTGTGAATCTGGATCCCTAAACACCAGGCTTCTTTGACGACACATATTTTTGAAAAAATACAAGAATAATGACAAAACAAGATACAATGAGGTGCTAAATTACAGGTTAACATTTTTATGAATTTGTTTACATCATTTTGTCAAAGTAAAAGAAGTAATGAACAATATTACTTTTTTTTGGTTGTGAGAGATCAACCTTATTCATAATTATAAAACTTTTCCTGAAACTTAAATTAACACTTATATTTCAACTAATTATATCCACAACTAAATAAATATATGCCTTTTGTTATTAAGAGTACATGACGACTTCCCATAATAGGCTATCGGATTCACAAGAATCTAATAACTAATAATAATTAAAGAACGTGTTTTAAAGCAAGTCTATAGGAAAAATTTTCTACTACAGAAATGCACGAACGATATTACACTTAGATAAAATAATTGTTAATGAGGTCTTGAAAGTGCCTAATTTTTTTTCGAAATGTAATTAATTATAATATTCTAACAGCAGAAAACTCACGACTATTTAAAAAAAACCTCAATTTTTAAACGTTTTCTTTAGTTTTTTTGTAATTACCTCAAGCGAATGAATCGAGGGTTCAGAATTTGGCTATAATTTATAATTTATAGGTACCCCAGTGAAATAATGCGTTTGAAACCTGTGCTGGCCCCTACTCTCCCCATCTTTACAAAAATAAGGACTTAGAACATTAGCAGATTTAATGTGCATCAATCTCTCTGCAAGTCGGCTGTTTAGTGAAATCTTGACTATAATACCTGGCTGGTTTGAATTATCGCATTTACGAGCTCGTTGCCATGACTACTCGTCTATTACTACAGCGACTATTAAGAATTATATGTTATCTGATGTGTGATTTTCATTCAATAACCACAACTTTGACATATGAGGTACGTTCATGATAAAATGTGACATGTACTTCTAATTCGACAGTAAATATGCACTCATTGTTAAAAAAAAAGTTGCACCTAGAAGGAATAGTCCGATTGAAAGTAAATTAAGGTATCCATACACTTTCGGAGAAATTTTTTTGAAATACATTGATATTTGATATAAAAATATTTTTAATGCTAAAATATAACCTAAAACTATGAAAAAGACATTTAATAATCTGCCTTTTAATGAAAAAAATTTTTGGAGTGGAAAACATGGTGAAATTAGTACATAAATTGACTATCAGAATAACGCTCATAATTCAAAAGTAAACAAAAATATCATTATTCTGTAAATGTTATCTAATTCATCATAATATATTTTGGGACTGGTACTACTTTCCTGATGAAAATCATATTATTACAATTTTTATTGTTTCGAGTCAAATAAGAATAAAAAAAAAAAAGAAGTTATAACAATACACGATTTACACCTTTGTTACTAAAAACGAATCAATTTTACAACCATGAAAGTTGTAGGGGTTCTTAAAAACTATATAAGGAAGATACTTGCAAAATTAAAATTAATTTGTCTCATAACTCTTTCTGATATCTACGTTGCCATATGAGAATACGTCGAGAAAACTCATTTAGAGAAAAATCTAAAACAAACCTTCAAATGCAATTAAAAATTAGCTACCGAGTAAAATTCAAATCCCTGCAACTTAAGTTCTAAATAAGATATAAGCAAAATTTAAACATTATTAAAAAGAAAAAAGTTTAAATTTTAAACTGACATCAAAATTAGAAAATCAAAATTTTTAACAAAAATGTCTTTTTAAAGGTGTATGGATACCTTAATGCTCACCAAGAAAAAAAAGTAATTAAAAACTGATCATGGGTATGACAAAATTTATTGGTCAAAATATAAAATCATTATAACTATCAATAAGGTGTTTGGCCGCCGTTATTTCAAATGAAATTTTGCTACATTTCGTAGCAAAATTTGTTTGTTATAGCAAAAGTTGTTATAATTTGTTATAGCAACAAATTATAGCAAAAGTTGTTGACGCTTTTAACGATTTCTTAATTCAATTCATTCCATGCAGATTGAACTTTAGTTTGTATATCTTGAAAGTTTTGTGGTAGCGGTGGTGTCTTGATAGAACGATTTAATGCACCCCATAAGTCTTATGGGGGTAACAGATTTGGCAATTCTGTAGGAGATGACATTGTGTTTTTGGATATGAGACAATCTCTTGAGATGGATGCGGTATAAACAAAAGTGTTGTGTTGTTGAAATAGAGGACTACAATAGGCATTCTCGAAAGGAATAGCCATCGGTCGAAAGACTTCACTGACGTATCTTTGTTTCGTCAGACTGTCTCTGATGAAGACTAACGTTGATCGGGCATCATACGAACCCCCCCTTTACAATTACGTCCTACTGTCTGGATGTGTGACGAGTGACAACTAATTGCTCATCATGGCGCTGACCACATTGCCTCCACACACGGATGCGGTTGTCATCCTCACCAAGATAAAAGCGAGACTCATCGTTAAAGGACCCGCAGCCATTCCGCATGAATTCACGCTGCACTGACGACGTTGCCGTAGTGTTAGAGGCAATATCCGTAATGGTATCCATGCAAGCAATACAGGAAAATGAAGCCATCTGCTAGTAGTACTACCACTTACATGATGATGCAGAGAAGGCTCACTGTTTGTTTAATGTCTTCAATTGCAGCAGTTGGCGTGTTTCGCGCTTGTGGAAAATTCTTCGATCTTCCATACTTGTAATCTGTGTAGCTCTCCCTAAGCCTACTTGTTATTGCTGATAATTTCCTTGTACCCAATTCGACCAATAGCGAGAAACTGTGACATTTACGGGACAGATTTGCCGGGGAAAACAAGGGGAATGACCATCCGCCTTCATACAGTTCTACAATGCGACCCTTTTTAAAGGCGTCCAAATGTTCAAATGACTGTCATTTTCTTCGTCAAAGGTGTTCTAAACTTTAAAACTATACATTATACCCAAACATACTAAATAGTATTAATATTATGTGCTTTGGGTAATCCTTTAAATTGCAATTATTGATGCAATGAAATTACGTATTTGCTGATATTATTGCCACTGATGTGAATGATATCTTATCATTTTCATATCTAACAAATACGAAATTTTTTTTTTAATTTGCATTTTCTTAATTTCTTTATTACTAGCTTCCTTCTGGTTGCATTGTTTTTTTTTGTTGTTGTTGTTGACGAATGTATAAAATTAGCCTCTTTTTGGTGTCAGGTATTTGATACTAAAACGAGCATTTAGGACGCGGAGCCTCCTATTTATATTAAATAAAAAATCAATGTTAATTACATGTTATATATTTCTAAAATATTTACATGTGTTTATCTCTATAAGTATGAAACTTCTGCCACTCCATGTGGATGCATAATAGTTTTAATACTCGTAAGAGACCATCTTTCATTAACTAATCTGTTCATAACTAGTAAATATTTAATTTTTTTTATTTATGCTGACTTTTATTTCTTTACAAAGTTGGAATTCCGTGTACTACTAATGCTTTCTAAATTCTCCTCAGTGTATTAAAAATATAAGTTTATATAAATAGAGGGGCACTTCAAATTTCTTTCGGGCATAATATTTTATTCTCACGTTTATGAATTTATACCGGTAATGTATTACGGAGTCAATTTTCATTTTTTTTTATACTGAGAATCGAAAGAACGCAATATGAGAAGAGATACAAAAATAAAAATGCGAAGAATTGTAAAAAAATGTCCAAAATCTCATCAATCAAAAGTCCCAGAGATTTTTCTCTTCACCGAAGAATGTGAAAACTTTCCTCACTTAAGAACTTTGCTTTCTCTCCTCCTTTTCCCTCAAGATTCAAAACTTTTTTTTTTTCCTGTTTTCATATTTTGCTTCATTACACAGAAGAAGATGAAGTTGCCTGCGTATTTGCCGTGATTGTATTGGATGTTTATCGGCTAGAAGATATTGATGGGATCCAAAGCATCGAGACCTTTGGAATTCAAGATTGAAATTCTTATCTTTCAAAATAAGCTTATGTTGTATACGAGTATTTCTCGGTCGTAAGGTGGCAGGTAATTTGGTTTCCTAAAAGTTCTTGGAAAAAATAAGCAAATGAATAAAATGTGTTAAAATACTCCTTATACATTTTATGTTTTTTGTATACTATAAAAATTCTTTTAAATTGAGAAAAAAAAAGAGTTTTAAAAGAGCGTGATGTTTCTTTGTTTAGTATAAGTTTCAAATACATTGATTTGAAATTCGTTTGATTGTTGTAAAGGATTACAAAAATCCTTAAATTTTATGCAATTCAGGTGCATTATTTTAATGAATCGTTTTGAAAATATTGATTATTAGTGTTAAACTAGATTCTTTTTGAATACTTTTTAGGAAACTTTAAATTTGTGACTTAATGCTTAATATTTGAGGAATTGAAATGAGCAATTTATGATTACTAGAGATAGTATTTTGTTTGGCTTCGATATTTCCAATTTTCCATTAATAGTTCAAGGGAACAAGAACATGAGAAGGAACAGTAAAATACTGAATTTAAGACTCTTTGTTTTCATGACATGTACGTATAAAATTTAGTAGTAGTGCTTAGATAATTGGTATGACTTACAATGATATTTTAATCATTTCATAGAACTATCAAAATAATTCATTAGTTAAAAAAATTCTTTTTTCCTTATATAGACAGGAATTAAGGGACATATTTGCAATCAAGTATCGTTTAAGAATGCATTCTTTAAATATACAAAATATTTTATTTCTCACGTATAAAATAATACAAAAAAATACTAAACTAACTTTTTTGATGATATAATTGTATATTTTCTTGGAAAAAGTTAGAGAACTTTACAATTTTTTAATTTTTATTTTTTTTTATTTTTTTTTTACATAAAATTATTTCTTAAAATTTAGGTACTACTAAGAGAAAATATTTTTGGTTCACTATATCCGCAAATATCCTTTACAGAAGCAAATGAAAGTTTGCAATCATACAGTTTTGTAATTTTTTTTTAATTAAAAAAGGATACTTACATGCAAATATATCTCAAAACCTTATTCATCTCAGAGGCAAAAAATTTGTTGGTTTAAAAATTACTTTTATAGTTCTATAGAATGGTTTAAATATTTTTATTAAGCACGCAAAAAATCAAAGCTCTTCTCACAACTTCAAATCATCATAAATGCGGTATTTAACTATCCCTCGCATGTCCTGGTACCCTTAATTAAAGAAAAATGCTTAGCAAGTACGAAATTTAACCATTTCTGCTCGCTTGCTGTTATTCATTCGAAAGATCTGGGTTTCTCTCTCAAGCTCGCGTTATCAAGTTAATTTTGTCATAATAATTTTATTCTTGATTTTATATTTCGCTGCTGTATTTTTAATTTTATAATAGTGAAGTATATAATGGTAGATATGAGAAGAAAGATTTAAGATTTTGACTTAATTCGCAACATGTTTTAAATTTGAGTAAGTTTTTGGGATAATAAATGTTTTAGATAAATTTTTGATTATGAAACCTAATATCAGAAAGAAAATTTATTAGTAGATTCAGTTTAAAGTCTATGATGGAAATACAAAATTTTAAAAGTTTTCGTTTAATTAAAATTTCAAAATTTAAACTACATTTATCCTCAAACCTTGAAGTGATAAGATAAATATATTCAATTTAAAAAATGTTTAACATTTAAATCTTATTTTTAGGAGGCAAAAATTTCATTGCACAGCAATTCTATTCCATTAACACAAAACTATATATTCCTGAAAAAATCGATAAGTGAAATAATTTCTTTACATTGAATTTGATTTATGTTACATTGTAGATACATTACGTGTTGGAGACGGTCTGGACTTATCCTCAAAGGATATGATTCAAGGACAATTGAATGAATAGGAGGGATTTGTTCTTGAAGGGCCTTTGAAGGGTAATTGGCATACACATTTATGTGACTCGAGGGGAATACCAGAAACTAATAGGTAGCTTCTATGAATATGAGGTGATTGCTTGGATGTATAACCAATTCACTTTAAAATATTTATAATTAAAAAAAAGGCAAGGGTAATTTTGTATTATGATTTTATAATGCATGACCAGAGCCCTAGATTCGTCTTCAATGTCTAAAACATTAAAATAGTATTTTAATAGTTAAAACATTTTTATAAATGTGAATTATTTCTTATAACTTTTTGATTCTAAGAGCGAGTTTAATAAAAAAAAATTAATTAATCAATGAGTTTTTAAAATAAACTGAAAATATTTTTGTTATTAAATTATTCTACAACTAAAATATTTCATAGAAAACTTTTTGTACGGAATAAGATATTCTAGTTTTAAAATACTTCAAGTTGAATTCCGAACTAAACTGAATGAATTTCACATATGGAATATTAATTTGAAAATTATAAAATCTTGAATAATTTAGCATTTGTGTTATGCTTTGCAAAAAAGTTTTCTGTGCAAAGTTTTGCAAAGAACAGACTTAGCCATCCATGGTGCTAACTTTTTCAAAATAAATATTAAATTACTCATTTAAATATTAGAATTAAAGTAAATGATGAAGTATTGAAATGGACAATAATATAAGCTACATGCAATTAAAATGAAAGCAAATATATGATGCATTGTTAAACGGAATACATTTTAAACTAAAGGTAACTAAAGTTAAAGGAAACGGCAAATTATTAATCTGAGTATATCTTAAGCTAAATGGAATTAAAATTAAAGAAAACATGAAATTGCTAAATTGAATATATATTTTAAGCTACATGTAATTAAAATTAAAGGGAACGATAAATTATTACATGAATATATTTCAAGCTAAATGTAATTAAAATTGAAGTGAAAGATAATTTGTTAAATTGTTTTTAATTTAATAAGCGAAAGAAAATTTATTAACTTAAAATAAGTTATATGTAATTAAAATTAAAGCAAACGATAAATTATTAAAGTGAATATATTTTAAGCTTAATATAATGAAAATGATATATAATTGAATATAATATAAGCTACATGTAATTACAATTAAAGCAAAAGATAAATTGTTAAATGTATATATTTTAAGTTAGAGGTAACTAAAATTAAAGGAAAAGGTAAATTATTAAGCTGAATATATTTTAAGCTAAATGTACTTAAAATGAAACGAAAAAGTAAATTGTTAAATTGAATGTAAAAGAAAAATTTTACATTATGACTATGGATAGAACCATAAAATTGAGATATTTGAATAATATCCTAATTAAAATAGTTAAAATTTCCAAGTATTTACATTTAATATTACGGTTAAAACCATTAAGTACAAAGTAAAAGAAGAAGAAAAAATTAACATTAAGTTTATGGCAATAACCATAAAATCAGGAAACAGAATATGTTTATAAAAAAAATCTAATTTAGACATTAAAAAATTGAAAGGTGATCTGGTACTCCAATTCATAGCATAGCCTATCAAATCAACAGCCCTTGAGAGGCTAAAAAATGATTTGACATTGCTAATTTTTATTTTAATATGTACTAATGTTATTTATTTATTTTTTTTTTAAAAAAATATTTACTCGTGTTATAAAAGACCTTCCCCTTCGGCAGTGAGCCCATTCGAAGATGAAAATTTAGAGTCTGCATACTGGTTAGACATGATCTTCCTAAACTATATCACCAGTCCAATAAAATGAGTATTAATTAAGTAAGCGCACTTCCTAGCCTTAGGCTTCACAGAAGTAATTACTATTAACAAAAGAAAATAGCGTCTTCAAATTTCAAATGCATTTTTGTTTTCACCAGCAAAACATTCTAAAGTAGAAAACCATTGCCAATATTAACAACAACAACAAAATAAAAACAGATGATTTTGCCATAAAATTCTATATTATTAAATGAAATATTAAAATAAGAGCAAATGATAAATTATTAAAGAGGATAATAATATTACGTTCGGATATTAAAATAAAAGCAAATGATAAAATATATCTTAACAACGTAAATATACCTTAAGCAAACTAAATGTAATTATTATATTTATAATAGATTATTATGTCCATTTTTTTAACCTAATACTATGTATCCCTTATTTTATGCCCCCGAATTTTTGTTGACTCTATTTTCTCATAACAACAACATGTTAGCATATGACAAGAAAATTTCTAGTCTATGCAGCACTTAAGTAAGTTTAAAACATCACACTGATCTTTCAGAATCGTAATTAAAGTAAATTTATTCATAAAAAGTTTTGAATTATCACATTTTGTAACTTTAATCACACTTTTCGAAAGAATAAAATATATCACATAAGAATAAAATGGAATACTTAATGCACAAAATATATTATTTGAAGAAAAAACATTTAACTTTTAATTTTAAAATATAAAGCAAAATGGTTTTATTTTTAAGTTGCTTAAAAATCCTTTTTGTTAATTTATTTGGCTATTAAGAAAACTTTTAATAATGCTTTAATATGACTATTATGGAGAAAAGATAATTTTTGTTACAATAAAAATGTTTCGTTTCATTTTAAAACATTGTGTTTTTATGGGAACATAATCTTAAATAGATAAATAGCACGGGATAACTGATGTTCCGTATTATTTCCCCATTAAATTTTTTTTTTAATTATAATTTTAAAACACATCTCTTTATAACCTAGAGTACCTATCAAAACAGAAAAATCCAGATGCATTATTAATACATCTCTATTTTATTGAAAAAACAATTATACTGACATGACAAAGTGTGCTTTTCCCAGAAAAAAATATCAATAACCTTCTCTGTACCGTATTTACGGAGTATATAACATAAAAGATGACACAAGATGGATTACTATCTTGAAATTCCATCTGTATCTGACTTATTGTTTACAAATAATTTTAAATAGCATTGGCATTACATTATTTAAGTATTTTAAGTGCCATTAGTAAAAAGATTTCTCAAGAATTTAATGCATCTGACTTGCCAACCATTGTGACAAATTTACTTTCCATACAAAAAAGATGGGCGTTCTTCATTTTCTCCTCTTTAAACTAGAAACCTCCAGAGCCATCAAGTGAGAAAAGTAATTAATTTGCATTACCAGATGAGAGGCTGTATTGACAGAAGCCGATTGTGGATCTTCGCCACTCTTCAAAGAGATTTACATTGCTCTAGAGCAAATATTTAAACACTGATGGAGTCTCCCTTCTATCACGAAGATGAGTTATGTTTGGAACGTTTGGTTTAATTAGTGTTTTCGAAATGTGTTCAGGGTTTGGTCTTTACTTTTTATACAAATATTATTTTCATTTGAACTATTGGAGAACTGAAAAAAAAAATCACATTTAGGATAAAAATGTCTGAAAGCGATAGTTTCTATTTAATTTTCAAAAACTGTATTCGAATGGATTTCATTTTTGTTTGTCCTGTATTGAAGACACGCAATATTTTTCGTTCAAATACTGTTTGATCAGCGGATGATTTACATTAGGAATATAATTACATATTTTTATAAAGCCATCTCGTATTTTGTATGGCTTATGAGTATTCAGAAATATGTTTACTCAATAAATGATGATAGTAACGCAGATAGTCACTTTTGGATTATATGCTGCATTCAATAAAAATTGTTTGCATGAGTATTACACAAAATAACTTTGATTATAAAATACATCGTTGTCTATAAGACTAAAATTTATAGAATGAATTAAAAGGTAAATAAAAATTGCTAGAATTTTATGAAATGAATTAAAGTTTTCATTAATGTGTGTACACAAATATATATAAATTAATAAGTATTTTACTATTTTTTATTATTGATATTTAGTCTACTTCTTTGGTTATTTTTTATTTACTGTTTTAATGATACACACGCACACATTTATACATATGTATAAGAACAAAACACAAACAGAGTACGTATCACAACATATAATAATCTTAGAATATTCAACACATAAAAATACTATTATATATATATATATATATATATGGGGAGTTTGGTGAATTAATTAGCTAAATAATGTTTAAGGAAAGCTAAACTTTTTAAATGGCCTGTTGAAATTTTCTTTTTTAAATGGGCTCAGATAGGTAATGCGCCCCTAAAGAGCTGTTATATTCATGTCGGTTGGAAATCATTTGACAGTTTCTACTTCCGCACATTCGTATAATGAAGCAATGGGGCCTGAGCTGAGCGGTCGGTCAATTCCTACATATATATCACATAATATTGAAAAAAAAAAAGGTTCTGTATCTATTTTTTTTAAAATAGGATTCAGTAAAGAATTTAAAATGTAGCGAAGCTTATAAATATATGAATTAAAAAGTGGAAAAATTATATGTGCAAGAACTTATTGAAAAATATTTATTAATAAGCAATGTGTAAATAAAAGAACAACATATATATATATATATATATATATATATATATATATATATATATATATATATATATATATA
>BMAW01106045.1:246951-359976 GCA_019974015.1 Nephila pilipes | reverse complement strand
ATATATATATATATATATATATATATATATATATATATATATATATACAGGGTGATAATAAAGAAATTCCCCCAAATAAAAACCAATAACGGCCTATCTACTCAAGAATTGAAATCAAATTTCAAATATTGAAGATTTGCGCTCGAGATTATGATGGTTTAAAACAATAGATATTTTACGGTTACGGTTACACTAAAAATATTCTACATTTTCAAATAAATCCCACTTTTTTTCACATGAAAATTGATCAGAGCATTGAAAAATCATAAATGTCGTTGAACGATACACTTATGACGAAAATTACCGGTTTAAAATATTTGCAAAGAGCATTGTAAATAAGTAATGACAACATAATAGAGAAGAGAGGGGAACTTTTTATTAGAATTACAAGTTTTCCATATGCCTACCTTCGCAGACGATAATTCATTATATGCAAAATTTTATTGACAACAATGATGAACACCACGTCGCAGGAGGAATTTGTATAACTTCACATTATAAAACAACTTTCAATTCAGGCAAAATTTGGGGATTTGATGTGCACATCTGAGAGATTTTAAGAAACCCCATAACCAGAAATCCATTGGAGTGGTCGAGAGATCGCTGAGGCCAAGAAACTACAAAGTTAGGGGAGATGACTTAATCACTAAAATGCTGCTACATACCTTGTAGATCGCATGTGGCGACGTGTGCAGGAGTAGCATCTTGCATCCGTATAATATCATTAACAATATTTAGCTGTTGAATTCTGGTATTACATAATTCTGCAACCAAGTTAAAAGAACATTCTGGAGTTACGTAATCCTGCAACATTGTTGTCTACAAAAAACTTGCGATGAAACACGTTCTCATACCTGTGAAAGTGAATTACTCGAAGAAATATAGACTGAGAAAGATTGTGCTTGTGTTACCGCACTGCACAGTCACTTTAGCTTCGAGAAAAGGATTTGGTGCCAAATCGGGAGGATTTTCGTCAGACCAGTGAATGCCGCTCTTGCAGATTACATTCCAAATTAAGGAGAAATGTGCCGCATCCATCCAAAATATTCGTAGTGATTACCTGCTAACTTCATAATATCTGACGAGGAAAAAATTCGCTAATTCAATATGATGTTACTTGTCTCCAGGCTACAACATTTGAACAAAGAAGAATAAATAAGGAAACTTCCGCAGAAAAGAGCACAAAAGCTTGAGGACTGTGGGTTTCGGTACATCCAAATTGAGGGGAAACACTTCTTACAATACACATTGACCTGCAGTAATCGTACTATGCACTTCCTCAACCACTCTAACAGGAACAGATGGTAGTCATGATCTCGGTCTATCTGAAATGAGTCTAGTTTTTTCATTTTTTTTTTATCAAATCATTTACAGCTTATACGAAACATCGATCTTTTCTTAGTGTATGATTTCGCTAATAATGATTCGGCAGCAATTTCCTTTTCAAATTTCAGATAAAATGAATTTATCGGTCTATCTCGTTGCATTTATACATCATCTTATTGACACTTTGAACACTTGGTTAAAGAAACAATCTTGCCACTCTGATTGTTAAAAGTTTTCCACGAGTAATGCTTTAAATTTGGTGTTTTAATTTCCATCACTGTAAATTATGTAAAATGCTTTTAACGCACCTTCTCTAATGTGTTACCATTCTTCCTTTACAATGCACTTCTTTGTAAATGTTTTACCCTGGAAATTTTGTCATATGAGTATAGATCAAAGCCCTTTAAGATTTTTTAATGTATTGATCAATTTGCATGTGAAAAAAGTGGGTGTTATTTGAGAATTTGAAATCGTTTTTAGTATAACCATAACCATGGGACTATATCTTTTTCAGTAATCAGAATCTCGAGTGAAAACCTTCAAATAACAATATTTCAAATAACAATATTTGAGAGTTTATCCACTCAAGCATTTGAAATTTCATTTCAAATGCTTGAGTGGATAGGCTACTAAGGGCTTATATATTGGGGAAGATTTTTATGACTACCCTGAATATGTTGCCCTGAAACTCGCAAACAAAAATGGCGCCGAAGTACGACACGCGTCTACATATCGAGAGTTCCCATGTTCTAACCTAAAGAGGAAAGCCTCGAAAAGTTCATGTAAAAATATTTTGCTATAACTTTTAAAACCTTCTATTATATTGTTGTATTTCAAGATTCTGGAGTATATAATAGCATGTATTTTCAGACTGGAGGAGACCATGATCAAGACCTAAACATGTGGCTTAAGAAATATGACCCAGTCGCTAAATGTAATAAATAGGATAAAATCTTCTGCTTTGCAAACGTGGACTTTTTCCAAGACGGGCAGCATGACAGTTGTTTGAGAATAATAAAGAATTTATGTCATCTTAGAATTAATTTAAGTCGGAACTCACCACAGCATTTTGTGATGGAAGACGATCAAGAAAGAGAACCAAGGAAGAGCTTAAATGTAGTGTACAAAAGCCTATCGAAAGCTCCCAATCGTATATCCAAAGAGAGTTGCGACTCTATCTTGAAATGGATCCTCGTATTTCTGAGGACGAAAATGTTTTGCAACTCATGAAGGGCTCTTTGAGTTCTCCTACATATGCCAAGGAGCTTTATCCAGCTTTCCTAACCAAAGAACTCACTACGATGAAAATATTTGAGCAAATGGTATCAGTACATCGAAGAAATGAGAGATGAGGTAACCTAAAGAAATTTGATCGTCTCCCTAACATCATCCAAATATCCTCTTTAACTGAAGAAACAAATCTAGTCACCGAAACTCAGAGAACAACAATTGATCAAAGCTGTTGTCGCAGGAATCTCTATCACCACTCTAGATAGCTGAAAATAAGTGAACCGATATTCTTCCACGACCTAGAACGCCATTCGTAACTGTAGACAGCACCGAGCCATCTTTGACTCTTCCCGAACCAACAGTCGAAACACCGTCAAAACAAGAATCAATGTGAAGGATCCGGCTGATTACAGCCGTACAGCCACCAGAAGCACCTCATTGATCCCATTTTGGGAACGATCCCCGACACACCACTTCAGACCTCCACTATTGCATCTCCGTTCAAGTCCTTCAACCGGCCAACACAATGTAGAAACCTAGAGAACGAGACCTTTCTAGTTAGTGAAACTTCTAAAGAAGAAATTCCCCTGATAGCTGTGCAGATCATCTTGAGATTACTGTCGTCAATCGCTTAGTCCTTGCTATAGTAGATTCTAGGGCATCCTCCTCCTTACTTTCGGAACTATACAAACGTCATCTTAGAAAAGCTATGTTCTCATCAAAAAAATACCCTTCAAAAATCGCCAATAGAAATTATATCCAGCCACTAGCAAATGTGTACTTCGTCTTGAAGTCAATGGTCAATTCCAACCTTCTGAAATTTACAGTATTACTAAATTGTATCCTTGACTGAATTACTTGGAAGTTTCAAAAGTCGTGAAATGTCGAGGGAGATTTGATCTGACGTTCGAAATCTCTAAATCTTAAGATCTGAAAATTATACACTGTAGATATTTCCACTATATCTGTTCATTCAGTCACTATTTACAGCAAAAATCAAAATATTGACGTCATAATGCAAGGAAACAAAATGTTTCTGTTAGAGAAGTTACTTAAAAGATATTTCGCTCATGAAAGAGAACCGATAACGTAACATATTGATTCCATCTCGAGTCGCCGAAGGACAATAGATGTGGTACATGAGTTTCAAATAAAACTTTACTATGATCTAGGTGCACAAATCCAATTTCATGATATTTCTATTCCTTTTGATGAACTCAATTCTAAAGGAGTGCATCCAGCTCAGGCAAGCCGCCATCCCATCGAATATGTAACGGTTCCAAGACGCGTTCGCCGACGAGAGATCTACCACAGAATTCCTGAACAAAGAGATGCTGTTTTTTCAAGGGGAGAGCAATATCACGAAGCTCACAAACACCGATGTCGCCGAAATATGAAGCTCATCCGCATATCGAGAATTTATGAGTTCAAAACCGGTGATGGTAATGTTGAAAAGTTTATGTAAAAGTTTTGTTGAATTTGTTCTTTACTTTCCTTCATAATTTCTAAAACTTTCCAGAATATTCTCTATGTTTTCATGTGCTCTAGGATATTCCACTATGATATATAGAGGCGAGTATTTTCAATCTCGTACACACACACACACACACACACACACACACATATATATATACGAGTAGTATATTGAAGCATACTGTGAGAGGTATACCCTTTTATGTTTCCTTTTTCTTTATAACTTACTATGTGACTGGATGTTGGATCAAACTTTTAAACGCACTTTTGCTATTCGTTAAGATGATCAAACAGCAAAAGTGTGTTTAAAAGTTTTATAACTATTATTTAAAATATTATTATAATAACTTTTTGAAATTCAACACATTTTGATAAGTTGAGTGATAATTTACTTTCTAACTCACACAGTGCCAAAATGCATGGTTCAGAATTTTCTCTCTCTATTAATATATTTAAAAATAACTTCTTAAATGCCGACTAAAATATCCGAAATAATGAGCTCTGAAATAATGATTCACACTTCAACTCATCAACGAAGCCCTTGAGGTTGTGTTGCTTATGTGTCGAAATGGAAGTTGTCTTTAAAAGTTAATAAATGTTGAAATACCAAAACAGAAGGTAATTACAAGCACTTTAGCTAAGAGTTTTGTAATTTGTATCATAAATTAACAACACATTAATCTTACTTTAAGTTGTTTGATTGAACAATGCATTTGAAACGAATTTCCAAAAAGAATTATGTTCTTTCTAATGGAAATATTATTTTTAAGTTGTTTAGAATTAGGTTTTAAGGGAGAAAGGAATTGCAAATATGCTTCATGAGATCAATGACAAATTCGAAACTGCCTGAAGGACCTCTGATGTATGGATTTGCATCAAACTTGAAAAGTAAATGGATGGAGTATTTTGGCAGATTTTCCTCAAGCATGAAATGGAAAATAGCATATCGATAATGCACACGTGTTTCAGCATTTTCTTTTCTTTTTAAAGTTGTAGATCTGAATAATGCATTTTTAGGTTATATTGCCTTTGGGCAATTGTTTGACAGGAATTCTACAGCAGTTTCAGTAAAGAAATACGATCGAAAAGAACATGTGTCAAGAATAGCAGTTTAAAGTGTAAATATCTTTTAGCGTAACGAAATATTTTTTAAAGTGATAATTTTTTTTTGTCTTGCTGTAATTTGAACTCAGCACATATCCTTACAGATATCAACCAAATAATATGTATAACGTTTTATACAACGAGCTGTTCTTACTTTAACAAATTTGCTCTAAGAACTGTTGAACTTTTTGGTACTTTAAAACAAAATGTATTTATAAATATTTTTAAGCTATTAATCGTTGTATTAGCTGGATGCTATTTAAAATGGTATAAAGAAACTAAAGGCAAATATAAATATTTTCTAACCAATATATAATGGATAATACTTTTCCAGTCTCTCAAAAACTTTTTCCGCCATCTTTTTTTGCTCTCTTTTAAATCAATTTTGCTTAGTTCGTTTTTCTTCCTGGGGATACTTTTAAAGTAAAAAATGTGTCAAACACTTTTAATATTGCTGTAAATTAACGGTCTGTTGCATTTTTTCGTGCTGTAATTATTCTTTTCATTATATTAAAAATTCTTCAAACGACATGCAATTTAAGAAAAAGGCAAACACGTTCTTTGCAAGGTCTTTTCATTAAATCCAGAAAATTTTAATTAAGAAATACTGTTTTCTTAAGTTTTGCTCACTTTCCACATTATATTTAACTAATTATTCCTTCAAATACTTAGTTAATACATCTACAAACTTAGTTTCTTTACCGAAAAATTTGCAATTCTTTAAATACATATGATCAATTTTTGTAACCGCTGAAATTAGCATTTGAATAATGTTAGTGAAGAGTAAATTGATTCAATTAAATTTGCTTCAGAAATTTTACTGTTTATAAATAGCTTTGTATGTGTTTTAAAATTGGCTGGTTCAATGATAATTATGTCTCTTGTGCAGTCTCATATATTCAATTTAACGTTTGCTTCATTCAGTTAATGGTGACCATTGTAACTCAGAGATCATGGTCTCGGACTTGCGACCGACGATGTTTTCATCGAGTTGTGGGTTTGAAACCTGATGCCACTTGACCCACCATGTTGTGGGGCTGATGGATGTTACAACTGTAGAGGCTCTAAGTTCTCCCAGAGGTGTGGTGTGGAAGTTTGGAGAGGGATATGCCTACTCAGGTGTAGTCCTAATAACTTGATCAAGTTCATAAATTGCAAGGTCCATGACCAATGGCTATTGTGTTGCGTCTTAGTGCGACGTTAATAAGCAACCAATCAAAATTATTTGTGAATGATGTTTATTAAAGTCGTTCAGTCAACGTGCACTCGTTTAATTAACATTTTCGTTTGGAAATATCTTAATTTTCTTACATATAAACAATTCTTTAAATTCTTTTCACCGTTCGGTACAATCTTTTTTGTCTTTATATTTTAGTGTAACCTTTATTTCCTTGGAAATTCCTAGTTTTCCAATTCCCTACCAAAAAAATGCTTCTTTTCTCGATCGATAACACGTGGTCATTGTTGTATAAGTCAAACTTATTTCTATTGGGCTGTGACATCTTGATTGAAAAGTAAAACAAGAGCATACGTTTTTTTTCTTCTTACGAAGAGTTGATACAAAACACCCGACCCAGTTGTTTACGAAATGTTTCTTATTTACGATTACTTCCGGTAAACTTACACTCACTCGATTTATTTGTTGCCGGATTGGAATTAAAATCGCCGTTTCTTGCAGATGCTTTCTTTTTAATAAAGATGCTTTCTGTTTTGGTTGAAAAACTGAAGCTAATGCGTTTCTTAAAATTATTAAGTCTCAATATTATTTCGAATTTGAACTTACGAAATAGATTAGAAAACACTTATATATTCCTATCTCGAAACATTTTAAATCTTATCATTTCCTGTAAATTTAGAAATCTTATCTTTTTGTTTGTAGAAAGAGTCATTATTGATTTTTGGTTCTTATAAATTTGTTAAAATATCTACTTAATATATGTAACTTTATTTACTATTGCTGAATTTTAACACTTTAAAAGTTTTCATTCGATCAATGTCAATTGTGGTTTAATTTCGTTTCAAGAGTATTATAATTTTTAAATTTTAAGAAAAGATTTGGAATGTGTTAAATAAATAGCCCATTAAAAATCATATTGTGAATAGGCTGACATCCCTTAGCATAATTATTTTATAACATTTAATAAGTTGAAAGTTAAAAATAAATTAAAAACGAATAAGGTTTTAGAAATCGGGTTTACAGCTAATTCTTTCTGAGCAAACGTACATCATATCTGTTTATCTACATTCTATACTCCGATTTTCATTGTTTCTTAAGTTATAAATAGCAGTTATCATATTAATATGTCCCGAGATGTGCTCAAGTAAATTGAGTTTAAAAGATAAAAGTGCAACGAGATAAAATTTTGAAGTCCTTTTCAATTATGTTATAGACAATTTATGATAAAAAAAATTAAAGATAAATTTATTGTAAAATTTTAAGGCTAGATATATATACTTGTCTTAAAATTTTATGAAAAAGACTTATACTTTAACATTTTTAGAAATAAGTTCAAAGGGAAATTTTTTTTATGTCATAAAAAAGCAAATTCTTTGTGAGTTTTTCTTGTTATTATACTAAAATGAAAAATTAAAGTTTGTAGAATCAAAAACATATGAAAACTAAATTCATAAACTTAAAAATATATCAGAAGTCTGAAAAGGAAATTCGTTGAATTAACAGCACAATTAAAATGTGAGAAAAGAATTAATATAATTGAATTATGGAATTGAATATTTCAAAATTATCATTATAATTAATAGAACTAGAACTATTGAAATTTATTGTAACTATAATTGATTTTAAAATCATTATAGATAAAATATATTTCTAAGAAGAATTAAAATTTATTATAAATTTTATTCTAATTTTTATTAAATGTCCATTCAAGTAACTAGTGAAATACTCTTTTATTAAAACTATTAAAAACAGATAAGTATATTTTCATATATGTTGAATTTTAAATAATATATCTAATTCATAAATCATAAATTATTTCAAATTATTAAATTGACAACAGGAATTCTAAAAAGAAAATAATTTATTATATTATTGTCATACAACTATGCTAATGAAGATATGTTTATAACAAAACAAGCCGCGTTTTCTGATGTAATACAATCTTTGTAGAGGGTGATTCAACAATCTTTGTAGACAAGTGGGGGGGGGGGGGGTTTTTACTTTTCTCTCTAAAATTCAATTTAAAACCGAATTTCAACAAGAACACGACATATATTAAGCAAAAAGAAGCAATCAAACATCGAAAAATTCTAAGAAAAATGCATTTATTTCAGAAGACTTACCGACTTTAATTGATAATATGAATAAAAAGATTTAATAGAATTACATTTCGATAAAATCTTTATTGTAAAAAAAAATCATGTTTTCTAATGCAAGTATTAAGCCACGATGCATAGGCAGTAAGTATCAAAACTCAATGGAATATTTTTTCCAAACCAAAAAAAAAAATATGATATGACTTTGCACTACATTAGTTTAAGAAACAAAAATGGACAATATTTTAAATTACTTGCTAACAGCTATTTAGTGCAAATAATGCACACGCCCCACACACTCGCGCACTGACCTCTCCCCTATATATATATATATATATATATATATATATATATATATATAATCCAAAATGAGAACTAAAAACTAAAGGCATGATAGATAGCTTGGTCCTGTGCTTGGACACAAGCAATAAATTTGAAGTAAAATGACAAACTAAATGCTTTTAAATTTGGTTGGAACAATTTTGTAGGAACTTTCTGTTCAAGTATGTTATGTGGTCTGAGCATGAAATAATGACAATGGGGCGCTTGCCCTCGTATCTATCTCGTGGATCCATCTTTGTATATGTACACACACATACACAAAATATGCAGAAGTGTAATCATAGTCCGATTATTATTTGGAGACGTTGAGCTCGGAGGAGAAAGAAGTCATGTTATATTGAGATTTCTTTACTTAAGTGGAAACCCTGAGTTATCATTCGGAAAGCTATGGAAACAAGTTAATGACAAATGCAGGGCACTAGCTAGTGAGGAAATGCCAAAAAGACAAAGTGGTGTTCGAAATCAGAGTTCTTATCTTGACATCACTTATTAAAAAATGATCAGTGCATACTATAAGAGAATTATAGATGAAGTTATGTTTGCGAGAAGATTTGTTGGAACGAATTGGTTGGACGTTAAATCTAAAAAAGAAGGTGGCAGTATGGAATCATCACAACCACCCACTCACTATATTTGATTACATAGCATATTACTGTATTAGGAACGTTTGCCTCATAATTATAGAATAACTCATCAAAACTGTTTTAAGACAATTTCAGTTTTTAAATATGTGATTTTCCTTGTTTATACTATTTTACTTTCTTAAATTTTGTTAGAAGTTACATTTTTCCCATTCATGTTTTTCTGATTATTGTTTTGACCTTCATTTCGTATTACTTAATTTACTACATTATCAAATGTTCAGAAGAAAATAATTTATTTCATTTAAAATTATTATTCCTTTTGCAATAGTTATGTATAAATAATGAAAACTTAGTTCAGAAAAATTTCAAACAAATTTTCTTTTAAATAATTATTCATAATTATTATCAGACAAATAATTTAAGAAAACATATTATTACAAGACCTCTGTCAATTCCAATTAAATTCGACCACAACATAAGTTTTGTTATTAAATTTCAAATATCTTCATATAAGAGGGGAAGTTATTATTTTTTAAGTATAAATTTAATTAAAAACGCATTGTTTGGCATAAAAATTAGTAACTAAATATATGTTAGTAATTTAAAAGAATGATGAGTGATAAAATTTGACATTTTTTAGTTTTACATTTTATTCTCTACTTTCTTATTTAGCTAAAAAATTTCTTGCGAATTAAAAAAAACAGTTTTAAAAGATATAAAAGCTTTAATTGATACATTTGAAAAATCAGTTGGTACTTTTATATTTATTTTAAACTGTATATAACATATTTTTTGAAGCATTAACTTTAAATTAACTATTTTAAGAAATTATGAGTTATTTCTTCTTTACATTTAGTTACTCGTTCGTTTTTTTCTTATTTCCTTTCTAAGCGAAAAACGGTTGGAAATATTTTTCCAGCAAGTGGCAGCATCTGTGCAAAAGTCTATTTTCTGGCGAGGTGTCACCCTAGCAACGAAACCGTTCCTCCCCGGAAACAAGCCGATAAATACAGTTTCATAGCAACCGAATCTTAATTGCCAAAAAAGATACCCACTTCCCCATATAGAGAAAAGCAGAAGTTCAGCCGCTGTCGAAATTGCCCTTTTGTGAACATCCTGGCGACCAACTCGCAATATCACTAACCGCGAGTGAAATTCAGGTCAAGGCTAATTGAAGTTAAAATTAAAATTGGTCGTTCTTAGTTTGGCGAAATAATGAGTTTTAGAAGACGTGCACTTTGGTCAAAACATAAGGTTGGAGAAATTAGTTTTGGATATCAATTTGGAATAACTCTCTTCAATTCTTTTGTAATTGGAGCTCGAATCATACATCGTGTTTGGAATATTAGAGAAGACAAGTTAAATCTTCTTTCAGGATGAGTTATAACCGTGAATTTTGTCGTGATGATATTGTGCATGACTTAAAGTAGTGATAAAAATGTATAATAAAAAAAAACTTGATCTTCTAAAATAAAAGTCCATGCAAAAGAATAAATGACATAAAAGTTTTAATCTTGATGGGGGAGTTATGAAAATAATTTAATAATGGATTTCAACTTTTGAATTGAAGTTTAATCGACTGTAATACATAAGAGAAATTTTAATTTTTAGGATTAGACACTTCTCTGCTCATAACTAAAACTGATATAAAAAGTTTTGTTCAATATTTTAAATATGTTCATATAATTTCATATTTCTTTCAGCTATTTCAAAAAATATTTACAGTATTTGAATCCGGTTATTAACTTTTATTTCGATTTTCTATCTTATTAAAACAAATATATAATAATAGAGGTCTTTTGAGAACAGTCCTTATAGTGTTCTAATGCAATACTAATTCAAAGTGTGTACTAATTAGAACCATGTTCTCTTTATTTAGAATAAATATTTTTAATTTGAACTTCTCTGAAACATTCAAGAAATGCAGTAATGTGTTAATTTAATAAAAAATTACTGTATATCATTATTCTATTTTAGCTCATACTCTTTATATTTTGCATACATCTGTTTCTATTCTATAAAAGTTATTCTTTCTGTCGTTTTTGATAATTTTTTACCTACGTGGAAAATTATTAACATACATTTTTTATTTCATTACATTTTGAAAATGAAGTAAGGATTAAGTGTTTAATTTTCATTAAAGAAGATTTAACTATGCTCGATATACTTAACCATTTATAAATATACTTAGTCATAATAACAACAATAATAATAACGTTAAATAACAATAATATAATTAATATTATTCAATTCCATGCAATATCAAAAATTAATTGCAAATGGATCAAGTTAGCTCAAGAGGGATATTAGTTGTTTCATGAAACGTATTGAAATTTCAAGCTATGATGGTCTCAATTATGTTAAATTAGCATGTTAGGACTTGACATTATAACAGAACAGCTTGATATGGGTATAAACTCAAGGGATAATGTAATAAAGCAGATAGTGTAAGCTTATTCCATGATACAATACATGGAATAAGCTTATATATTCCAAAAATTTTAATCTGCGTTTTTAGAGATTTTGATGTGATATCCAATAAACTTGCACATGAATAACATACATAGATTATACAAAACTTCTAATATTTATTAAAATGTGTTTTGCTTCCTAGTATGTGAGAAATAAATTTAAGAATGTCTTATCCTTAGAAAGTGAGAAGTGTATTATAAGAAAAACAATAATACACACAAATGTATTGAGGAATCAATCGTTTTGTTTGATGATTTCCCTAGAGAACAAAAATTGTATGAAATGAAAACGAAAAAAAAAGTTCCTTTTATAATATATTTAAATAGTTCAATTCTTTGTTCTTTTAGTCTGAATAACCAAGTGAAAGAAATATAATTACAGATACATATTTTTAAAAACTGAGTGATTTTAAAAATCTGCAATAATTATTCATACATTTTTAAAGTTTAAACTTCGATGATAATTAAAAGTAGATGTATAAAAATCGAATTCGTTCATTCATAGTTTTATGCATTTATAAAAATAGATGAGAGGTTGTACTACAAAAAAATAATATAATTTGTGCACGTACATTTCGAATCTTTTTATAGTTGTATATATTATTCATAATTAATAACTTGAGAAAAAATCCGTTATTCAGTTATGATAATAAGAAAAAATATATCCTTCCTCATGTATATTTGTTCTTTAAAAACTTACTTTTAGGGAACTTTTTTTCTGATTAACAACAAATAAAAGATTCGGATTTAAAAAATCATCCAGGATGTAACAAAAACTTTTCTTAATAGAAAATCGATATATTGGTTAGCTTTTGACTGATATAGATAAAAAAAGTTTTGGTACATTATTCTTCATAATTTTCTTAATATTTATTAATAAAAATATGGTGTTGAAGCTAAAAGACAGAATTACAGGCCAAATAAATATTTTAGGATATCTAAGGACCAATAAAATTTCAGTATCTTATCCCCATAAAAGTTGAATAGTAACATTAACTAATTCTTGAATAATCATCTTAAAAAATCTCCATATTGTATTCATCCATAACAATTAACAGATATAGGTGTCATATTTTATGTTCGCTTCATATAACTACTCAACATGTCAACATATTTGTGTAAAGGATATTTTGGTTAGTAAAAAATACAGTCTCAAAGAAAAGAACTGTTAAATACTTAACCTTAAAAAAAAGAAAGAGATTACTTACCACAGAATGATAATTTTAGTCCAATGAAATTCATTACACTTCTAGAAAATAAACAATTTAACAATAATTCATTTAAAATAATATATTAAAATATTTTAAAGGTTTTAATTAATTTCATTCTGACACGTAAATGGTTACTAGAAATCAAAACGATACAGTATAAATAGAAATTTATTTTAAAATGAACACATTTTGAATGTTAAGTTCGAAGAATTTATATTTAAGAGCAAAATAACAAAACAATGAAATTCATTTTTTTTTTGTTATTTATGTAATCTTCATTAAAAAATCTGCAGAATTGTAGCTTTATAGGATTAATTATATTTTCAAAAACAAAAGAAGATCTATTTTATTACAAGAAAAGTCAACCTGGTTTTAAAGAAGAAATGAAAATATATATGAGAAAATAATCCAGTAATCTATAAAGATTCATGAAAGAGAAACTGCTTAATTATTCTTTTTTGTGTTTCGTTTTCACTTACGTTTAGTTCAATTATTCTTAATTCAGTTACTTTTAGCATTCCTTCTTTTTTTATTTTGTGAAAGAAAGGTTAAATTTAGCTTTCATTACTTTCAATTTAACTTTGATGGTGTTAGAGTACATTTCAGAAAAGTAATTAAAGCTCTTCAACTTTAAAATGGGATATTGCCTACAACTTATAAAAACTTTCATTATTATTTAAGTAGAAATAAAATTAGTGCGCTTAGACGTAAAAATATTTTGTAATAAATAATATCTATAAATTCAACTATTACATATTTAAATCTTTCACTTTCAAAAGTTCGATGAAAGTAGGAACTCTTTTTAAATAAATTTATTACTTAACTCCATGGATAACTACTAATGCAAAAATTCAGATATGTTTAAATTAATAAAATGAGAATAGGAATTCTAGCGTGGAGGTTATATTAATCTATTACCATCTCATAAGCATGCATATTTTGGTAAAAATATATATAATTTTTCATTGTGTGTGATTTATTATTGTAATAAGTTTGCTATTGATTTCATGCGATATAGTTAGCTGAATAATACTAAATAAAAGTATTATATAGCAAAATTTAACATAAATTAGAATGATTTAACACATGCATAAAATCCAAATATAATCTGCGATTGGTTACTGACAAATTTGAAATCTCAAAATCTTAATAATCTAAAATAATAAAAATAAACTCTGCCATATGTGAAGAGCAGACTTATATTCAGAATTAGTAATTTAATTTGTTATCAAAAGAAATAAAAATATTTTAAAAGAAACTGTGAATAGAATATTAGAAAAAATATTTTAATTCAATAAGTTAACAATTTCAATTTTAGAGATGGTGTTAAAAAATTTAACTTTTTTTCTATTTCTCCCTTCCGGGTATTTGAAGTCTCTACAAGAGAAATTTCGAAGAAATTATTCCTCAAAATTAAATTCAAAATTTTAAATAAAACTCTTTGAATAACGCAAATACATCTCTTTTACATCCAATATTTTACAAATTCGAATGCTGTATGTGAGAAATGTTCTTCATTCATCTCCATATAATAGAACAAGTCAGAAACGTTTCAGAATCAGGGGACAAAACAGTTCATTCACAAATAATTAAATCAAATATTAGATATATAATTTTAAACTGTATTGAAAGATGTGGGAAATAAAAAAAAGAAGAAAAAAAGAGCTTAAACAGACTTGGAAAAAATTTTATAATGGCAAATTAAAATAAAAGTATACAGATAGCTATGCTACAATGTCAAATTAATACTTAATGGTTAGGGAATTAAAGAAATTTCTTTCATATTCTACACTTAATTTAAAACTGCAGTAATGCTTTGCGGAAGAGAACCTGCAATCTAAGCTCAAATTTTGGGTTTTACCTTTAACTCCGATACATCGATGACTCCATCTACAGTGGTATCCAGCCAGAGCGGAGTGGAATGCCACAGATTAGTAAAACGTAGCATTTAGTGATGAATTTCCCGTTCTTTCCAGAAACTATAGATAACCACGTACGGGTGAGAAGGCACTCGGTCCGTACAGAAGATATAATGGCTTAGGAGGCCATAGCCTATGATAGCTGGTCCACTCTAATTGTAGTTGGTGGGACCTTAATCGCCAGCATTATGTTGATCACATTCTTGGACTCCAAGTGGGACCTTTCCTAAATGGTCTTCCAGGGGCAGTTTTTCGGAAAGGTAATGCTCGCCCGCATACTGCTCGAATAGCTCAAGACTTTCTTCGTCATGTTCAGACGCTCCCATGGGTGGCCACTCCTTCATAGAGCATGTGTGGGACTGGTTTAAATGTCAGATACCATCGTATAACTTTGTATTTGATTTGGAGGTGGGAGTGTGAGATTTGGGGCCCCATCTGCCTCAAGACAACATGCAACGTCTAATGAACTGAAAGCCTGACCATGTTAAGGCATGTATTGCAGCAGGAGTTAGTCCGACGCGCTGGTGAAGTTGCACTGTATCTGTCTAATTGTACATACTGTATTTGCTTAAAAGTCTTGATTTTGGGATCAAGTGAATATCGTATCTGTATTATTACGTTTAATAAACTTCATTTCAATCTGAAGTTCCCTTCTTGGTGCATTATTTTCAATGTACGTGAGTGTATATATAAATAATGTAATTAAAATAGCTCTTGCACAATAAAGGTTCATGAAATTAATAATTCTTAAAATATTATTATTTAAGTTACCTTCATAAATAATTTAAACTAAAAAGCTATGTTACGGTTTTTATCAAAAAATATTCCTAATTAAAAAAAACTCTACTTACTATAAAATAATAAATGTGATGATGTCAATTTCTTCTTTATGTAGAACAATCTTAAAAGATTTTTCCAAGTTGTAATAGGTTTTCATGCGTATTTTCTTTTAACTAACCCTTGTGCTGCTTTATTACCATGTTTCATATGATAACCTCTTTTGAGAAAGAACAGTAATAAATGTAAGTTGGCCTTATTATTATAGAATTATAGGAATAAGGAGAAGGAGAGAGGTAGAGAGGAATTAGAAAGATTCATAGGAACACAATATTGGTTCGAACAACCGTGAGACGATATACTGAGTATGTATACCTCCCTCGGATCCTGTCACTAGAAGTCTATTTGAATCGAATACAGTTAATTCAAGTCTCTTATTTAGAATTACATAGATAAGAAGATTTCTTAATCATACCATTTGGTTAACTGCAATATATAGTTAATTTATTTTGATACTGTTTATTACAAGAGTAAATAAATTGACTTTAAATTTTTCATTATTGCATAACTATTTTTCTAAATCATAACAACTTGCAATTTTAAACCTCAGTCAAATGATATGGACTACACCTGAGTTTCTTAGTGCGCATATAGCGCTTGTGTTTTCATTTTTAAAATTCCATTTATCAAATTATCATAAATAATTTCATCCGAGAAGCGCTCTCTATTTTAATAATATAATCAAAATTGCCAAATTTGAAGCAATTTAGTGTCTCAATTACTTCAAAATTTGCATAATTGCGTGATATATGTTAATGAAAAATTATATTTCTACATTATATGCTGTAAATATCCTTTCGCTTATAATTTCCTTGTTTTTAAATATTTTAATAAATCTTGAAGAGTTATTAACTTTTTTTCATTTATCTTTACATGGCCTGAATCAATTTTTTAAAAAAAAAAAAAAAAAAATCCAAATAAATGAGATGCTAATAGCAATGCTTGACAGAGAGTTAAGTTTCAATTTACAGTGAATTAAAAGGAGTATTATAAATGGAAGGTTCGCTAATTGAGTAATTGAAAAAAAAAATTAAAAAAAAATTGAATCTGTTTTATAAATAAAATTAATTTTATTTTTATTCCACTAAAATTTTCCTTAGGGTATTGTGTTCTTTTCCTTCAAAAACTGATTTTTTAATTAATGGAAATTTAAAATATATGCAAGAAAACAGATTTTAGAGATATTAATTAAACTGTCAAAATCAGTAAGAAAAACTGACCAAATCAGTCTTTCAAGATTCAGAGCTAATAATTCAAATAATATATGTTGTAGTTATTTATCAAAAAAAGAAGTTATACAAATAAGTGTATGTGTTTAGAAAATTTGTTTTTTTTTTCGCATTTACTTCGAATTGATTGTTTTCTATGGCCTTTGTTTTTCAAAGATTTCCCATTTTAATGATTAAATTTAATCTTTTTTATTTTAACATTATGATAAAAATTGCAATGTTTTGTTTTTGATACTTTCTATATTACACGTTTCAAAATTTTTACCTATTAATAAAATACTTGTGCAGCTTTTAATATTAAAATATTTTAATCATCGAAATATTTTTTCTTTTAAGTTCAGCTGGAAAATGGCTCTGTGTAAGCATAAAAGAAACCAAGCAAAAAAGGTTTCATTAGATTGATATTAAATTTCTTCATTTCCAAAAATGCAGCTGACTCAGAAAAACAATTACATCATTGTCTAGAAATTAAATTGTAATAAGATACTCAATTTAATTTTGTTCAACGCATAAAAAAGTAATTAAAATGTTTCTCACTTGAGGCATCATAAAATTATGAAAATACAATCCTTTTTGAGAAAAATACTCTTTCTCTTGTTTCCAACTAATTTTGAACACGTTTATTCTTGTAAATACGTTTTCATCGAGTTTTTCAGTCCATTCGATTCGTGATTACTTTCGATTACTTATTTTTTTCTAATTATTATAAATTAAACACATACTCCTTAAAAATCAATTGATTTTCATAGTAAATTTAATTTCATACTTTTTCTTAACACAACTAGATTTTTATAAATAAATTTGGCTTAAATTTCAGTTTCAAAAAACCTTTTAAATCTTTCTCTACATCAATGGGGGAGGAGGGAAATGTAGGATTAGTACAATTTTATAATATGGGTTTTTAGAAATTAATTTGCAACGGAAAATCTAAAAATGATTTATATATGATTTAGTTCATAAAGTACATGTAATAAAAACATCACCATTCACTTACAGGTATGGTGAAATTGTACCTTACGTCACAGTGAAACTTTTAAGCTATGATAAAAAAGAAAAAAAAAAAAAACATTTAAAAGAACTTCAAAAGTTGTTCACATATTTTAGATGATGATAAATAAAATTTTTGAATCACTTATTTTCCCTAGTTAAATTAACTAAAAACAGCTAAAACAGATAGCAATTTTATTCAATCAGGATATCATTTTTCTAAATCACAATATCAAAGATAAAACATTAAAGAAAAACAAAATTACCGTTTATTCATTTTCATACATTAAAATTTTATATTCAGCGAAACAATAAATTATTTCTTTTAATTTGTACTTATAGAATTATAATTTATGCTTCGTAACAATACTTTTACGTAACTGTTGATTTTTAAGACAACCAAGACAAAAAATAGTAAGTTACATAATTTTCCAGTTAGAATGAACTCTTCACTAAAATCCACCACATAAAATGCAAACCTTTCTCCGTCTATAATTTTAATGGAATGCGAAGATGAAATGATTGTTTAAAAAGAAACAATTTGATTCTCTTCCAGTGAATTGGAAAATTAAATGTCAGCAATCAAACCGAATTTAAAAGCTCCCGCGGGACAATTGCTTCAGAACTGAGGTTAAAAACTTACCCTCCGCCTTTTCACTTCATTAATTTTCCAATAAAGTTAGTGGGATCCTTAAGAGTTTAGTTATATTGTAGGTAATACGTTTCTGAAGCGAAATCCAATTATTTCCAAGACGTTTTAATATCCTTGCCTTTATTTGATTATCTCCACTGAATGATATATATGTGATAAGAAGAGATTAATGTAAAGAATATATATATAATATTTTATTTTAATTTTCTCTGTGATTTGTTCTCTTAAAAATTCATTATGCTACCTAGTTTTAATTTCTTACTACAATACGTTATCTTCGAAAATAAACCATTCTCTCACTTTAAAATTAATTTCATTTTCCTTGTTCGCTCCAGAAAATAATTCGTATTACTTTCTACTTAATTTTTTTACTTATGACATTCAGTTTTTAAATCGTTGTCATATAGTTTTTTCCAAAAATTTATCAATTTGATATCTTTTGGAAAAGTGTGAAGTTGTAAATTAAAAATGAAATCACCTGATACTTTTGATATTGCAAAGTCCTAGTAAAATTTGTGTGCTTAGTTGCAACTACCACTGAATGGATGCCTAAACCTAAGTACAAATTCGGTGTATCACTACCAGTGTCAGAGACTATATAATTGAACTTCTATATTTCTTACACACGCTTCTTTAACTCAATTCCGGTTTCTTCAAGTCTTTCATGTGATCTCACTTCTAATGTCTCTCGTAGTATCTCTTATATTCTATTGTATATGACTTTTTATGCAAACAATTTTTTAGGAAGACTACATAGATAAACTGGAGGTTATAGTTTACTTCAACTTGTTATATGTTTGTATAACCTTTGGAAAAAGAGTGTGGTCACACTAGAAGAAAACGAATTGATAGAACAGAACAAAATCATTCAAAATGATTTAATAAATACAAGAGTTAACCTTAGTGTACAACAGCAGTTTCTGAGAAGAAATAGCAAGTTTCCCAGTTACGCATATTTTTGGGGGTATTATTGAGATATTATTGTAAAAATACAATTTTTCGTTGAACTGAATGTATATTCATTTACATATGAGAAGAATTTAACTGAATTGATACATGAAAAAAAAAAACCTCTGAGCAATATGGTAAAAAACTTATGTTTAGAGAGGGATTTATTACTTTGTATTTATACAGAACTGTAAGAATGGTTTTTCATTATGTCCAACTTTATTTTTTTAGAAGCAGAAAGACAACAAAATGACTTTATTGAATTATTCCTAATTAATCCTGAAAATTAAAGTTATGTTAGTATTACGACATACTTATAATAAATTTATTTAAAGATGAAAGACTAAGAATCATTTTGAAAAAATATTTATCTGATTCTTTTCCAACCAAATATTCTCATTTTCATGTTCATGATTCCTAATGAATATGTACAGAAACAACTAAAAAGTAAAGGATTTATTCTTTAATTTTAGTCGTCATAAATAAGTTAAAATTAAATAAAATTAATCAGGAACAAAAATATAAAGCTCATGCTGAAATGTGTTTGTAAATGTAAACTGTAAAATGTTTCTATATATAGGCGAGAAATTAGAATAGTTACTTATTCTTGTTCCAAATGCATGAAATAAGATTTTTATATGTGTTTCAAAAATTAGAAGTTGGAAATATCAAATTAAATTACAGTGCACGTGGCTTTGTATTTTGATCATTAGAAATGATAAATATAAAGAAATCCGTAGAATGCAAAAGGCACAATTTTAAAAAGAAAAAATAAAAAAATTCTAAAACAAAAGTTTGAAAAACCAGATTTAGCAACCAAAGGTGCTAACTTTTTTTAAAAAATAATTATTCAGTTATTCAATTAAATATTAAAATTAAAGCAAATGATGAAATATTAAAGCAGACAATAACATTCTTTTCATATATTAAAATTACATCCAAAGACAAATTACTAAATTGAATATATCTTAAGTTAAATGTAATTATTGCAGTCATAAAATAATAAACAAGTCACGTGCATTTCACACTCTATTTTGAAAAGTGGCCAACTACGACATTTTGTCATTGATTAGAATATTAGCAATTGTGATGGCTAATATTTTCTGTAGCTTTTCCATACTGATCGAGCAATTAAAACGAAAATTCTTTTGCATGATTTTATTCATGAGCCTACTAGTTTGATACTATTCTTATGATGATACATTTTTGTAAAAGAAATTAAGTTTCTCATTTTAATAGTATTTTATAAGACTTAGTTTTTATTCATATATGAAAATGTTCAGTTATCATATACTTAGGCATTATTAATTACTACAGAAACAATTAAACTATTTGAATTCTGAAACTGAATTCCACAGTAAATTTCACTTTATTTGAGTTATATGTTTATTGATGAAAGATGCACGATTCAAATAGCTTATTCTGATTTCCCTTCTTTAACCAATAATTTCAGAAATTTTAGATCTGACATGTTTTTGATAATGCTCAGGAAATTTTATTGATTTTCTTTCCCATAAATAATATGAATAAGCACGAACTGAATTTCTTTTAAATGGGATTTTTTGCCATTAAAACTTCTACCTAGATTATTTATGATAGGTTTTAAACAGTTAAGTACCTGGGTTAAAAATTTGTTCAGACGTGTTTTGTAAAACTATTGAAGAAGGACTCTATTTTAAGCAGACATTTTAATTTTTGGTTTTTGGATAATTGTTCTTTTTCTTCGACTTCCATCAAATAGTACATTATTAAATTAGACTATTTTGAAAATAACTTGGGATTAAGTAATTCTTGTAAACAAGAATAAGGTATATCCATTTTTTTAACTATTAAGGCACTTCCTAATATTAGAATTTTTAAAACTGTTAAGCAAATACACATATGATTTTAGATTAATGGATATCAAAATAAGTTTCCTAAGGGTAAAATAGGTCAGTGAAGATAATAAAGTCAATATTGGTGCTTTCAATGTGAGTTTAAAATTTAACCCATTTAGAACTTTACTTCTAGTATAGTTCTGAATGGGTTAAATTTTAAAGAAGAAAAAGAAATTAAGAAGCTATTACAATGCACCGCATTGGATTTATTGAATAACCTTTTCAGAGCAGCAGGATATCATGGTTTACATAGCATCCCAAGATATTCTTGGTTATTTTGATTTGGTATGCTTACTTCTTTGAATGTGGTTAAGAAATTGATGACAGGTAATGCTGTCTTTTGATTCAGTTAGAGGTTTAAAATAACTTTTACTAACATGTAACGAATTTTCTCAAACCTTTTATTGTTCATACTTGCATCATAGTGTGTTATAAAGTCTATAGCTGTTAGCAAGCGGCCAGTGATGGTTGTATTATCTCCATTAGTGGCTGTAATGTCTGCATGCAAATATACTTATTATACTTATTTTGATCTTTCTCATTACATTTTTTTCTTCTTCATTGCCTCATCAACATGTCATGAAACAGATAGAGAATTAGAAGAATTGGTGTCAAAAGAATATGAAAGCTCCTTTTCTTATTTTTAATCGACTCATCCCCCCCCCCCAAATAAAATAAAATAAATAAATAAAGTTCCGCCCGTAGAAAAAATAAAATTTGTTTTCTTTTACTATTCAGTTTGCTTAAGTGAAGTAAAACTTGGTAGAAATGGGTTTATCGAGAAAAGTAGACCTCATTAACTTCGTTGACTTTCATTTTTTCTAATGCGTAACAGATATAATAATTTCAGATTGGAATTTCAGTTATAATAATTTCAGAAAAGCCTATTACTCTTAGTTACCTTATTATACTCACATAATATAACATACTCGTGCAAATAAGCATATTTAGATTCTCTTCACTCAAGACTGGAAAAATTCTGATTATTTTTATGCTTTGTTCATTATTTTTCTACATTTATTCTATAAAACACTAAGCAATCTAAGAGCATTGTAATATTAACTGACTGAGTTTAGCCACTTCTTAATATTTTTGTTTTGTTTTTCATAAGATGTACTTTTAAATTACTATATTGTTTCATTTAGAATGTATATCAGAAGTCTTTTGATCTCAATAGCAATTTATTTTAATTCACAAATAAAATTTATGTGATTAATCTTTCGATTTGTAATTAATTATTCTTTTTTTCTTGTTAATGAATTTTATTAAATTCATAAGATACCCCCCTTAAATTTAATGTAGCTAAATATTTGGGGTTTAAGAAATATTTTTTTTTAATATTTAGCTTGGAATTGGTATTATGCATTTCATTTACAAAACTGAAAAACTGATTCAAGAAATACTAAAAAAAGAAAGATATTTCACAAAATTTACTTTTGATTGTAACTCATGCGTATAATAGGAAATGGCCTATGGGATGTTAAAATTAATTTTGAGATTGTTGTAGCTCTGTTTAGAACTCTAAAAGTAATTTTTTTGTTAAAATAATGTAATTTTATTGTAATAATAACCCATTTTCAATAAAATATATTCAAGCAACATATCACAAAATTCATGTTCCAAACACATATATATATACATATATATATATATTTTAACGTAACCTGATTATTTTTTTTTTTTTTTTATATATATATATATATATATATATATATATATATTGTACACATTCGTACATATATACACATACATTTATTTTGTTACAAAAACTTCTGATTGTATAATGGAAAATCAGTCAACACAGAGGATAACGGTAAGTGATATTTTCAGGATATGACGCCGCACAGGAAACAAAGCTTGAACAGTAATAACACAAACAGAGACACAGCACTTGTACTGATTAGCGACACAGTTACTGGAACAAAAACACTATTTATAATGACAGTCACAGTTGTATTGACAGCATTCAACTCACGAGCTTACTAGTTCGCGCAACGGACAGCAATTCTGTGAACTTCCAAGGTGAACTCCGACAGTTCCCAGCAGATACACGCTGCTTTTCTGCAGCAGTCCAGTCTCACACACTTGTAGTATTTATTGTTGTTCCGGTCAGATGTGACGCCATAGGGAACATTCCGTAAATGTTAGTAACTTTCTTCCAGGTTTGAATTTCGCCAATATTGCACCACTTCCTAGAATCTTTGATTTTTCACCAAAGTCTTCAAAATGGTCGCCAAATTTGTTCCAAGGTTAAAGTGAGTGGGTTGGTTAGTTTTTTTTAATGTCACACTACAAGCAATACGAGGGCTGTTGGTGACGGGCTTCGTAATTTTGAACCTTGGTTAAGTAACGAGGACGACATTAGAGCTGGCACCTCCCTCTCTATCTTCTACACCACACCATGGGAGGACTTTGTGCCTCGACAGATTTAATGTGCATCAGACCCAGCTATATAGCATGTCTAAAGTGGCATCAAGGTTCGAATCCCCAATTGGACCAAAACCACTGGCCGCAAGTCCGCGACCATGGCTACTAGGCTACAGCAGTTGCGAAGGTAAGGAGTCATTGTTTAAGCATTTCTGATTAAATCTCTATACATGTCTATTTTCCTATATAGGAGAACCGTTGCAGCGAAGTGTCATCTTATGTTCGTGATAATATACTCGTGACTCGTGTACACACACACACACACGCACGCACACACACACACACACATATATATATATATATATAACCAAAACTGAACTTAACATTTCTTTTAAGTAAGTAGAAATTTTAATGAGAGAAAGATTATTTATTCACGTAATACTTGGAAATATCACTAGGGCTATTGGCGACAAACCTCGTAATTTTGAACCTCGATCAATCGAGCAAGCACTCCTGTCTCCAAACTTTCACGCTAATGAGGGGAATCGGAGTTCCGACAGATTAGAATCTGCATCAGTCCTACTACACGTTGAGTCTTCAGTGATATTAGGGCTCGAATCCATGACACAACAAAAACACTTCCGTCCTCAAGTTCGTAATCATGACCCCACGGCTATCCAGAGAGAAAGACATTTATTCTAAGGAAGGAATGAAGACCTTTACTTGCAGAAAATCACTATTTAGCCCATTAACCACATTCCGAATCATCATTTTGAATTAAAAAGAATAATGAACTCAGCTTATTAACTTATTTTTTGAAGCAACAATTAAATCTGTATCAGACTGCTTTTTGAAACGTATATATGAACACAATTTTTGTAGCCATTAAACAATCCTATACATTCGCAATGTAAAAATTAAATTGAAACTCTTCACATGCTTTAATGCCAAAGAAAGTATTTCAGTGGTTACGACATAATTACTGTTTAGTAACTGTCACTTATTTCAGAGTAAATGAGATATTAAAATCATTGTTACTACAACTTTACGAAAAGCGAAAACCATGATGACAAAACTCTTTGCAGAAAATATTTATTTAAATCTTATTATTCTTAGACACATATGGAAACAACACTCGTTTCCTCTTGTTCTATTTTTTGACTCGTATTGTCATTAACATTTCTATATTTGTTTATTGTTTAAAGAAAATGTCGTGGAATTTATTATTAATACTTGCATATTATATAAACATCTTTCGATTGTTTCAAATAGGTAAATCCTGTGACAAAAATAACTTCCCTCAAACGTAGTTTAGAAAAGGCTTTATAAATTAGCAACTTAATTTGTTCTACAAAAGATGCATGAAGACTGAAATTTAAGAATGCAAGTCTCGTTAAAGTAAAAGGCTAAGCATATGAAAATGTAAATAATGATTTAAAATTGATTGAAATATGATGGAGTCTGGAAAATTATTACTGATAAAATTAACTATTTATGAATTAAAGTTTCGGCTATTTTTTTTAGAATATAAGAAAAGAAGGCAATTGTATTTTTAGTTGAATATGAAAGTACTTATTAGAATCCTTTTTCCTACTTACACAGCAATTTTAATTTAAAATGTTTTCAATAACAAGTTTATATTGAAAAACAGCGGGGGTATTTAAAAGAATGATTTGTTAAGATATTGTTAATACAGAAGTTTAGGGAAATCAAGCATATAAAAAACTCATAAAATAGAATATTTTTCAACTTTTGGAGACAGTATCGTTTAAAAATTTTGTTTCGTTTTTGCTTCAGTTGCAATTTTAAGAATATTAAGAGTTCTTGCAAAATGATGATTTTTTTAATTTGTGATCACTAATGTACGGACTTTTTCCCATTTAGAAAGAAAAATATATATTTTATATTGGTTAATTAAACATAATTTTACTTATTAGTAAATATTGCAATTATTTAATTTATTTACAATAGGGGTATATTCATTCTTACAGCAGATTCACACTGGTAACTATAAAAGGATACACTTTTCTCCTTTTTTTTGTTGACCAATCAAATATAGCCATCTTCTCATCTTTCCTTCTTAGTCCTCTGTCCCTCGTCTATTGTGATTTTTTTTTCTTTTACCGCTTACGCATTATCGGAGGGAGAAAAAAAATTCTTTCGCCTCATCTTCCGTTGGGATGCACACCTGCACCCGCTGCACCTATCTTTATATGAGAGAAAAGGGGCCATCTCTGTGTGGTAAGATCTTCCACCAGTCCTTTTTCAGATGGTGGTTGGGGAGGAACACAGTCATCACTCCCACCCTAAAATGGTTAAATCTTGTAAAAGTGTCTGAAAAATTCCGTGCGTTACAATGGCTTGGGTTTTCCTCTTCAAACTGATTTCATAATATCATAAAGAAACCCAGTATAAATTAAGCTACTTAAAATATTTGGAAACGTAATATAATGAATGAATGTAGTAGTAAGATAAATAATAGACTTTCTCCGTTTAAGAATAAATATCACATTTTTTTTAGATACTTTATGATTAGAATGTTTTACTTTAAGATAAAAGCAGTTATTGATTTAATATAGTGAGTTATTTTTGAGTTAAATTTATAGAATTTTATGGAAAATAAAATCATAAAGCTATCGAAAAAAGTGTTAAAGCAATTTAAATAAGAGCTTCAATATTTTCACGTTTCAAAGAATAGTATTTGATGTACAGTCCACAATTTTTTTCTTGACATTCTACATAAATATCTCTCGAATAAAATCATAAGGCAATGGTTTTGAAAGTAACACAGTCGTAAAATATTTTTGATTGACATATGAGAATATCCTTTTTTTCTCAATTCATAAATATTTATCTGCTTTATGTGATGCACTTTTATTGAAAAACAGTGCATTAATACCTTGAAATAGTATTTATGATAATGTTGAACAATATTTTAGTCATAAAATTTTATACATCACATTTCAAAATAGCTTATTGCCCCTATTAAGTTATTGCCACTTGTTTTATTAATTTCTTTGTAACTTTACCTATGAAAAGAGTAGAGATCTGTTTTAATTATTTTACTTATAATTTAAATAACAATGCATTTTAATTGATTTATTGGCAAAATTTAAGTTATTATGTTGTTTTTTTATAATTTTATCATTACTCTGTTTTATTTATTTACTTATTATAAAATTAGAAATGAGAAACAATGTTTCTAATTTGTACCATAATATAAGCAATTTATTCAAATACTAGCAGCGAGGTTTCCATCAGTTTTTTTTAATGCAAAATTTGCTGAACTTATTGAAATGGAAAGTTATATGCCATATAAAACTTTAAGTACACGCTATGAATAATTTTACCTTCACTTTATTGTTCCTATTGAGTAACATCTAAGTGCAGTACGATTGCTATAAACGCACATCTTCTTCAATTTCATAAATGGACGAAACGTGTACCAGCCGATACAGCTGGAATGCCACTAACATCGCGGGTAGCAATTTATGTATCACTTCAAAGTGAACCATATTTTAATGACCTCTCAGAGGTATTCCAGCATTTATGATTGTGATTATCATTATCTCTAATGACAGCATGATAAGCACATTTGTATGTATCCATGATTGTTAGGATATTCTATTGCAAAATCCAAAATGTATATTTAAACAATGTGTGTGTATTTTTCTTCAGTAAGAAAACTAAGGAAATGTTTCTTCTTTTGAATTTGAGGTTTAAATTCTAAATTAATACTGTTTAACGAATTAATAATGAAAATACATTCCTTTATCGATAAAGGATAATTAAAAAGTTCATCCCTCATTTGAGTTTAAAAATAGTTACTCAATTTCTTTGACTGGCAGGTTTGAAGAACATCGATATTTCTTTAAACTATGTAAGATGTAAATTTCTTCTTTATAAGATACAGAGAAATCTGAGCTGAATATCCATCTTCTTGTGATGATTCTTATCTCATAGTCTACAACTGGATAAATATTTCAAATATTTTAAGGGAAATCGAATTTTTTTTTTATTGAAGCAAACGTTCTGGACAAAATTTAATCTCACTTCAGAATAAAACACGAAGAAAGACGAGGACTGTCAGGGATTAGCAAATAGTCACTTTTTTATTTTTTAATTTCAAAAATTAATTTTTTTTAGAATATTAGAGAAATAAATTCAAAACTGATGTTTAATTATTCTATATTTCTTCGAAATGCATTTTTTTTTCATTTAGATAGTTGTATTTGGTGAAATGAAGAAATTAGTGTACAAATATTAATTTAGAAATTATGACACATAAATATTTATGATTATAAATATTTAAGATACAACAACACATTAAACGGAATTTAACTTTTGTAACAAGTTATAATTGAAATTAAGAGCTTGAAAAATGAGTTTAAATGGTCCTTTTAGTTACTTAAAGTTAACTGATAGTAAGATATCCTGAAAAGCAATTAAGAAGATTCTTATACATCTAATTACCAGTGTTTTGATTTTTATAAAATAATGTTTCTTAATTGATGCATTTGTCATTCTGATATTTTGAGAACAGTTTTTAGATTTAAAAAAATACGTTAGTAAGGATCGATTTTAATTTTGTAACGGCGGCCCATTCCGGGCTGCCTCTCGTGCCATAACTAAACTCAATGATTAAACACTAAGACTCAATTAGTCAAACAAAGAGACACTAGAACAATAATTACGCAATTTATTGACAATTATGAATGCTCTAGCGGGCAAGAGTTTTACTACCTTAACTCAATCTACCAATAATAACCTAACAGACTCTTACCACTAAGCCTTCCTCTACTGCAACTCAACTCTGGAACAATTGTTGAACACTAGAATAACTAAATCTCTTGAATCACTCAATTTTTAATCCAACCACCTATTTCAACCTCTCTTTCAACTCCTCCTTCAACCTCTCTATCGCGATTCTCAGTCGGAGTTTATATATTTCCTAACTCTCCCGCTTCACTTCATTTCTACTTGTTTTATCGAAATCACATTTCCTTTTTGGTTGGGCAAAGCAATTTCATTTTTGTTTAGCAAAAGCAATTAATCTTAATTAAAAGTCCCCAAGGTTAGTGAAGAGAAACCGCGAATAGCCCAATGTCACAAGTTTATTTATATACTTTATATTTCTATTTCTATAAGTCTTAAAAATGTCAGGCCCTTTTAAGGGCATTTAGTCAGACTTTCAGAATTTTTAAAATTATTAGTATCTGATTAACTTGAAATGATTTTAAGGAAATTTTTATGGAATTCTCTACATTCTTCTAATTTATATATATAATTTAATGCAGTCTGGAAAATAAGTTTAGAAATGTAAAACATTGGATTTTAAAACCCTCATTCCCATAAACATGTATATATTTAAAAATATCACATTTAGTTATAGCTTAATATAATATATGTTTCGTATTTAGTGAAGAAGAAGAAATAATTTGAATAAAGCAAGGTATATTTTGTATTTTAAGCTAATTTATCTTTCCCCATAGAATACCTCTTTACAATTTTTTAAAGTTTTACAAAAATGAAACCCAGGTGATAGTGTATTATAAAACGATAACATTCATTTTATACCTATGAGAAAAAATAAATACAACTGTCACAGAAAATTATGTATTAAGCAAATAACATTACACTAAGACTTTCAACTTCGTTTTCAAAAACATTTTAGCTTTTTTAAGCTTTCACGTGCATCTAAGGTTTATATTAATCAGACTACTTAGTTATACACGATTTATAAGAAATGCATTACAATACAGAAGAGCCTCTAAAATCATTCCAATGCATTTTCTACTATATAATAAGAGGAAAGCTGACCTTTGTGTATTGTTAGTTTTTCCCGTTTTCTTTGGACTGTGAAACGCATTTTTTGATTTACCATCACTTTAACCTTTATAATTAAAGTAATTGAAATTTTTCTTGAAAAATGATAGATGGCGTGAACACTTTTTCTCTTAATCGTTTAATTTTAGTCTTTTCTTTTAAGTTATTTTATTATGTTTCATTACAATCATATATTAGATTAGGTGAAATTTCCTATCGTTCGCCAATAGTTAAAGATTTTTTACAGAACTAAAAATTAATTAAAAATTTAAGAATGCATCGTGCTGTGGCATTCCCCTCATGAACATCGATTGCACCCGTCAAAAGTTTCATGTTAATTTTAAGGGGATTTGTTCCTGTGCAGCATATATGTCTGTAAAATATGCATTCAGTTACGAAAGAAAGAGAAATAAAATCGCATATTAAAAATTCATATTATAATATATCAAGTCATCCAAATGTAAATTTACTGCATTATTCTACTGGTAGATAATTTACAAATATGTTTGGTGATATTGCAAAAGTTAAGTTGACTGAAAATTAATTTGCCATTGTTGAATGAAATATGATAGGCCAATTATTTTTCTTTTTCTGAAAATTAAGTAAGCTATGAGAAAAACTTATAAGAAAAAAGTATTAAAATTTTGAATTTTACAGCAAATATGATTTTAATGTCTTTCGATTATATATGATTTTATGTTTTTTCAAAAGCTATAAAATATATAATAAAAAGATGAATATGTATAATAGACTTGATGTTCTAAGTTATTACTAACTTTGCAGCTCGATCAATTTGTTCGACATACAGAACTTGAATGGTCAATTTTCATATGTTCTTTAATAATTATTTTAGTTTTATGACGATTTTTACAGAAATGTCGTTTTCAATTAAAAAAAATACATACGTCTGATTTACTAAAGTGAAATTAAAATGATCTAGCTTCTATATAATAAACTGTAGATTATAGGTAAATGTTTCGAAGTACCTTTTTTATATTAGTTTCTTCTTTTTCTGAAATCAGACAACGGAAGCAAAAGGAATTTTCCTTGAAGTAGCAGGAAGATTATGAATAAATATCGGTGAAATTTAGAATTAGTTAAGAAAGAAAAATTGCTTGATTTTCAAAGATGGGTATGGAATATTTCAACAAAGAACCTATTGCAATTGAAGAATGTAAAAAAGACTGTCGTTTTAGAGTTTCGCTCAGCAATTTATGAAAAGAAAGAGAAAAAGTCGTGTCTGCCTCCTCATCAGAAGCGCCGATTGGGCGCAAACAGAACAAATAAGAACAGAAACTGATTTTTGCTGAAAAACTTAGCCACTGAAACGAACATTCGTTCTTACATTTTCAATTCATGCTTACAGTCAGAAGTCGCGTGATGACACTGACATGAGTTTCGTATCCAGGGGATCATTGTTCAATTTCACGAAAACCTGTGTTACGGAGCAAATGTTAAATTTAGACACAAAAAATTTTGTGAAGAATAGTGAATTTTTTTTTCAGAGATTAGGTACTTGTTCAGATGTCATTCTATGTTTTTTGCTCTAGTTTAAAATTTCGACGTTCATACCCCAAAATATACTGTGCTGTTTTATAGCACAATATTTATTTTTCATTACTATGACTCCAATTTAATCAAATTTCAATGGACATTAATCAGAAACCGAGTATTCATTTTTAAATAAAGTAATTGAGATTATATATTTTATATATAAATCAAAAATTTCGAGACTTTTGAAGTTGATTCAAATTCCTAATTTTGTTATGTTTCTTTCGATAAAAAAAACCAAAATCCCAAGAGCCAATTTTAATATTTAAGACAGCCCTCTCCAAAGCAAAATCATTTTCCTGCCAAATTTTTTTTACTTTTTTTTTTTTTTTTTTTTTTGGTTTCGGCTCTTTTAACACCAATTCAAATTCTCACGTTAAGAACTTTTACTACTTTCATTTCTCGTGTGGCGGGGAGCCATTAATTCACGAGTATTCTGCAATAAATTAAAAGAAATTATATTTTATTGAATTAAATATATTTGTGCAAATTTAATATTGAAAAATTTCCGTCTGTTACAACATAATGCTGATGCTAAATTAATATCGATCAAGAGACATCGAGCAGTCATTTTGTTTAGAACCATACTCTCCTGTATCAAATACATTAGTTAGGCTTTCTGAAAACAGATTGGTTGCTGATATTTCACACGATCCGTGCGTTGCGTTCCCTCCTTGCGTCTAGTAATGCACATCTATGCTCTTCAGTAGGCTTACCGAATAGGTAAACGATGCGTATCACCAACTCTCGCAAGACAGCTCCGCAAATTTGAAAAGGAACAACTTTGTAATAGTTTCTGAACAAGATTGTAGTCGAAAAATTTTCATGATAGTTGAGATATTCCCATAGTAATGGAATACGATACACGTGACTCATTGTGGAATGTCCTTTGGAATTTTCATGAACAATAAAAGTATAAATTTGTGTTCAGATGACCCTGCTTTGCGGGCCACATATAACATAGAGTTAAGAATACTCCTTAACATTTTTTTCCCTTTCTCCTTAAGCGCTTCTCATCATTTTGTTATGGGAACTTTTACAGAGCGTACAAATTACTGTAGATAAAAATTAAGATTGTTTTAACTAAAGTATATGCCGCAAAAAAATTTACATTCTCTTTTAACACTTCGTTCAGATCTATCATTCTTCACATTTCACAAAATTCCCATTTCATGTTAAAATTCCTATGATATTGCGTAAAAACACTTTTTAATTTTTAATGGACCATTTCTGATGCAATTCTTTAATTTTAAATAAATAATTAATTAATTAGAAAATTTTGTGATACATTATAATGTGCAAGAACCTCTCATAAAATTTGACTAATGGTGTGTAAGTATGTAATTTCAATTCTTAAATTTATGTATACAAGAGATAAGGGGTGCTATTTTTTATTTTTGATGATTGGATGGTTGAAATTTATGGTACTGAATCTTCGAGGGGCATATTGTACCAAACGCAGGATCTATTTTTGAAATCGTACTGGAGAACAGCTAAAGGTTCTTTTGTATTTATTTATTTACAACTTTGTTATTAATCATTTTTTTTGCAATAAAAAAAATTAGTGTTTTATCCTTTAAACTACTGTCTTTTAAATTATAATATCTTTTGCTAAGCTTTATTACTTTTTAAAACATTACTATTTTAAAATTGGACATAGAGATCTTTAACTCCACATACGGATTTCATTCTATAAAATGAAAACATTGTTTTGTTTTGGATAAAGCAATATATCATTATATCATGTTGTCTGGATTCAAAATTAATAAATTTTCTGTTAACTACCTTTCAGAGGGATCAATTTAAAAGAGTGATCGTTTGTATATTGTAATATCCATATCTACAGTATATGTGGTAAGACGTTCAACATCATTACTTATTTAATATGTTTATATTTAATGTGCGGGAATAGTTTTTTTTCCACTTTCTAAATGTGAAAACTCGTTTCTCAAAAATAAATTCGCGTGAACATCATTAGTAATTTTTAATCCGCTTTTGCGCAAATGATTTGAGTAAATCATTGGCTTTTTTCCTCGTTTTTTTATAATTAGTTCTTATTTTTGAAAGTTCATTTCGTAAGATTATGAATGATAATAATAAAAATCATCTGAATGAACTAATTCTTTAAATTTAATAAATTTCGAAGTGTACCTGGACATAATTCAAACTTTTATTGCTTCACTTGAGATATGCGACAATTATTGCTGGTTTCAGCAACACCGAGCCACTCCACTCACGTCAAAACTAACATTGAATGTGCTTAAGGAATTCTTTGATGACCGTTTAATTTCAATAGGCTTCTGACCGCCAAGGTCACCAGATCTCACCTAGTTAGATTTTTTATTGTGACGTTATCTCAAAGAGGGTTTTCCAGAAAAGTCCTGCAAACATCAATCAATTAAAACAAATCACACCTGAAGAAATCTCGTCAATAACACCAATAATGTTGCGAAGTGTGTCTAAAAATTTGGTCAACGTGTTCATGTTTACATTCAAAATAATGTTGAATATTTTCAACATTTGCGGTGAGGAATGACTATGAAAAAAATCTGAATTAAATTATGTTTTTCAAAAATAAAATTATCATTGGATTAAGTAGCACTGTTCGTCTTCATTTTTTTTGTTTCACCTCCCAAATAAAGTTTATCAGTCCAACAGTGCTAGAAATTGTCTTCTACACTTAAACAAAGTTCAAGCAATTATACTTCAGTCTTAGAATAGTTGCCACATCCGTCAAATTTAAGGGTAATAAGAAAAGCGGAGGGGCCCTCTTTTAAATTGATCACCCTGTTTAATGCAATTTAGGTTCATCAAGGAACAAAAATAAATCAAGCTTCAATTTCAAATAGCCATTTGGTATATTTAAGCAACATTAAAAAAAAAACTGTTGGAGAAAGTTAAGTAAGGTTTGAAATATTAATTTATTTAATTTAACCATAACATTTATTCTAATTTAGCATTCAACTAAAAGGGGAGTTTCTCAAAAATTAATTTATATTCTTCACTCAAAATAATGTTTTACAATTTTTATCTTGGAAAAGAATTATCTATTTCTCTTTATCGATGACATCCATGGTTACTCTCTAGTGAGAAAACGCCGTTCTTATATAAGAAAATGGGATTATATTGCTCCTATATTGAATTTTGATATCAGAAAACAAGTTTTGAGTCATATTACCTCGTTCCTTGAACCACCAGAAGAAATGAAATATTCAATTTTTGTTTTCAAACTTCTCGTTAAGTACTTATTTATGACTTATTATTATTTTATTAGGAAAAATTCTTTCTATATAAATAATTTTAAGTAAAAGGTTTATTAAAAATATCTGTTACATTTTGGATCCATTTAACTGATTAAAGAATACAGAACGTCTTAGGAAAATACATTAGAAAATAGAAACACTTTCATTCCCTTTCGATGCTCACGATATCACAGTGGCTGTGGCAGGCGTGAATTTCTAAAGCGTGAAGTCGAAAGGTGAATTTCTGTAAGAACCGCTGGTTAATTTTAACAAAGACTCATAATAATGTAAACTGCTGCATATTACATAGAATCAAAAATCAAGTTCTCATTCAGTGTGTAAGTTAAGAGAAAAATAAATGAATTGGGATATCATCTTTGTTTTCGATTTAGTGTTCTTAAATTGCCAAGGTCCGGGTGGTAGAGCACATAACTGTAGAGTCGACTGTAATGTAAATAGATTCAATACCACTTTCTATAGTTGATCAAACTACTAAGTTATATTTGTTTCCATTTAAATCTAGATTTAAATCTCCTAGATATAAAAACAAATTATTATTTATTTAAATTCCATCATTATTTATTTTAATGTTCTCGGATAACATCTTTCTTTAAATCATATTTTTTTTAAGTTATGTAAATTCAACCATGTATGCTGCTTACGTTTAGCAATGGGTGAATATATTAACTTTTAAAATATTGCAAATGAAAGAAACTAGGAATGAAATTTGAGGTAAGAAAACGAATCTTTGGAGTCTTTCTTGACAAATGAGATGCACGTCAAGCTTTTGCTAATTTTCATAAAATGATTAGAATAATTTCCATCATATCTCTCAACAGTTGGTATTCTTGATCGCATTGTCCTTAACAAGTAATTATTTGGTTCTTCCAAAAGAAAGCAAGTTCCTCTTAGGCCGTAAGGGTACACATAACATAATCACTAAAAAAATAAATTGAAACAAATACAGAACTCTTTCAGATACCTCTCAGCATAAGAGTTGCAGGGATTGAAGCACGTGCCATACCGTGAGACCCATTTCTTTAAACCTGTCCAAGAAATCCGCGGCATGATCTGAATTGCACGTTGCAAGCCTCAAATGTGATACAATAACAATCAGTGTTCATCGTTGCACTCCTCAGTCAGCCTGACTTAAGTCCTGCTCAGAGATCAACTATGAGAAGACAGTATTCGCGAGAAAATTTGTGTGAATAGCATTATGGGACCGACGGGTCTTCTGCTTATCGACTACTTATTCAAAAATGCAACGATGAACGATGACCGTTAATATATGATATCGGCAAGTTTGTAACGTACCTATTCAATCTTCTTACATACTTAAAAAACAAGGTAAAACAAACTTACCTATTTTTTTCCAAAATTTCTAGGATGAGTTGGTAGATTGTTTCAATGGGAGGACTGAAATAATGAAGGCGATTTTAAAAAAGATGTCAATTTATATTTTTAGGAAAATTGTATTTAAGTAAATTATACACTGCATATAAAGTTTTAGGTTACATGATGCAAAGGAACTTAGGGCTCTCTATAAACTAAGTACTCCTCCATTGAGTTCTTGCTCCACATTGACTCTGTTTACAAGAGGGCGCAGGTGGTTGAGGCACTAATATTTGACAGGATGTTACATTCTCTCACAGTGAATTCTGATTCTGTTGAGGAGCTCAGTCATTGCATTTGAAATCGCAGCGGGAGCTTAACCACTCGTTCTGTTCACTACGGAAGGAGTAGAGACAAGTTATAGGGTTTAAACCTCTTGGAAAGCAACTCTAGAAATTTTTGGAACATTGGAGACCTGTTGAGAACATTGCAGATAATTGAGGGCACATTCCTACGTGGAAAAATGTTATCTAGAAATAGAAGGTTATTAGTATCTTTTACACTGATTTCCAGAGGAAACAGTCTAGCTATCGGTGGAGGAAGTGCCGTTTTCAGATCTAATTTTAGCAAAAGGAACAACATTGTCTTTTCGGGTAAATATTTCTATTATTTTGGAAAAGGACCAAAGAATACTTCGTTTATTCATATATTTTACGATAAAAGCATATCCGATGCACAACTGTTTGAACTTGTCCTTCTTTAACCTTTTGATGGTTATGAACGATCTTAGCTCTCATTCGAATAGCACATCATAATATGAGCAGACGAATTGAGGTTTTCTGAAGTATTTCGACTGAAATAGTTGCAGACCAGCCCTACTTGTATAGCAAAACATTTCCCCAATTTTCACTGACGAACTGAGTTCTTCTGCATATATCTACATGCGTTAAGCAAACCAAGATGATATATACTTTTGTTAGTTGGAATCGTTTCTAATCAGTTTTGTCTGTTGGAATAGTCAGTTGGATTCCTGCTGACAAAATTTAATTAGTTTGATAGCATAAAGATACCAGTATGGGTACCGTGAAATTTTTTGCATAATAAGGGAAAATATTACCTATCTAATTGCAGTTTATCTAGTTATTTTTCTTGTGTATTTTCATGAGAGTTTGTTACTGAAATGGATCAAAAACGAAAGCGAAATAATTCTGATGATAAAATAAGTTTTATGATGATATATATGAATGATAAATAACTCTATGTTTTAAAGTTTATCCCACACAAAAAGAGTTTTAGGTAAATATAACATTTAAATGCTTCCTAAAGTTTTAAATTTCGTGTATTCATTTAGATATTTTAATTTAATTGTTTACAAACTAATATTTTTAATATTGGTCACTTACTGAATAGTTTAAAAGGGCCAGTTAGAATTGTTGGAAATATTATATTAATTTATTGCAAACAATCATTTAGGAACTATCTTTTAAAAGCAAGAGAGCCATCTGTATCACCGTCAGAAATGTGTGGTATTTTTAGAAGCAACAAGGGGGAAACGGCTACCATTTTGAGTGATCGTTTGATTGTAACACTGTGCTTAATAAGAGAACGAAAACTGTTGATTCTCCTTTTCGTCAAAGGGTTAAAGCTTGCTCTCCTAATTGCCCTAGCTACTCACTCCGAAATCTGTTCTGTAGGTCAGATCTTTTTCTTTGTATGTATCTAACACTTCGAATCTCAACGTCAATATCAGGTATCCCACATGAAATATAGGTAATAGGTCGGGAATTAATCCCCTACTCACAATGGCTTAAGATTGTTTTAAGTTCTTTGTAATTCAAAGAAGCCCAACCCAAAACTCTTCTTAAGGTTTCGTTTACCGTTCTCCAATCACGATGCAGTAGATGGGTAGGACTTCCCTTGTATTCTTTGCGCTAAAGTTTATTGCATATGTTGTTTGTTAATTTACTTTTGCAACAGCTCTGTTGATGATTACGAAGTTCTCCCCTTTAGGGAAACTTTTTTTTATCAAGTTAATTGCGGAATTATAATTTGAAGTTGATATGGGTAAACCTTCTACAGTACTCAAAGCAAATCCACCTAAATTAGCTTTTAAATAATTAAGTTTATCTACCTCGTCTAATGTATTATTAATATGAAAGCAGACTCAAAGTTATTCCAAAATGTAAGCAAATTGCTTATGTCTCCATATGAATTCGCTATTAACAATTTCGGAAGCTTTATTCAAATATCTTCAAATTTCGCTTGTTTTGTATTTCTATCATTTGATGTTTCCATTGAACTGGCTAATGCACGAATGAAACTCTCTTTTACTAACGTGTTAAGTTTCGTTTTAGCTCATTAATTCTTCAATTGGCGCAAAATTTCCTGCAAACCACCTTTTCATGGTACTATTCAGATCTTAAGAATTCTGCTTCGAATTCCTCAATTTTCGAAGGTTTTCTAGGTCTAAGTCTATAATGCTAAGAGATTCATAAATGAGTATTAGTATTTCAATGAATTCTTCCAAATCGGTGGTATTTGATACTTCCCACTATCGGAAATTTATTTTGTAAATTATTTAGTTAATAGCCTTACAGTGTGTGTCAAGAGTTTAATTTTTTTCATTTTTTTAAAATAATTCTATCTCTATTTCCCACAGATTTCAGGTCGCAAAGTTAAAGTTTACTTTTTAGATACGTTCTCTGAAATCTCGCTTTTAGCTGCTTCCGTCTCATTCCACTGGCCAATGAAAATTCAGCGCTTCGCTTGGAGTGCCCAATCGTAATTCGACGCTTCGGATTACAGGAAAACTCCTAATTCTTTATCGATGACCTCTCACTCACCGATTCCCGGACGTTTGCGTTCTGATCCCTTTAATTCCCCCCCAAATTAACTTAATTCTGGAATATTCTTAAATTAATGATTTAAATTTCAATAATAATGGTAAGAGGATTAAAATTTAATGCTTAAAATTAGGTACCACTTAATTTTACGCTATTGCTATTTAGAACATGCGGAGGATTTTTTTGAACACCTTTATAAAAAAATGCGTCTCTCGGTATGACCCATGCTTCAATTTCGTTGATTCTTATGTTGAGAAGTAGATGATTGAGTACTATATATATTTCCAAAAATATTTCTGGGCAATTATATTATGTTTATCTTTATGACATTCGGAAGACGTACATTCTAGACAAACTAAATAGCATAAAAATGCGTCAAACTCATTATCTCTTGCAAATACAGTTAACTCCGTATATTATTGTTTGAGATTCTGTGGCATGAGAAGTAATCCGTTATAATCAGGGGGAATATAAATTATGAAATTAATTTAACTGTTACGTGAAAAAAAGCTTCTATTAAAATGCATTTTTAGTATACTTAAAATGTATAAATGTATACATTTTTAGTATACTAAATATGTGACTACTTAAAATACATCTGAAAGAGTTGATAAACTTCCCTCACATTTCCTATTATTTTTTGAATATCATCCAAATAATATTTGACTTTGGCTAAAATTTGTTGTTTTTCAAGATTTCAAGGGTTACAGATACTACAAACATGAGTAATATTTATTTAAAACTAGTTTTTTTTTACCTGAATACACAATTTTTAACATAAATCAATAAGATATATAGAAATTAATTGGATTAGACAATTATATCATAGGGTAATCCTCCGTACAACTAAAGATAGGTTAACATCCTTATTATATACAATACCTCACTTACGATAAATACATAAACAACTATCTATAACTACAAATTTTAAATTTAACTATAATTTAATTATTAGTAAAAATATAGTCATTGGTTTCGTTTCATAGAGTACAGGTATGACATCATCTCTCTCATTAAAATGAGTCTAGAAACTCGTAGAATTCCTGCATTAAAACAAATTGTATCCAATTATTTGTTTCAAAATTTATACATGTATTAGTCTTATCTTTAAATAGTAAATATTGATTAATAGTATTATTAATTTTCTTATAATTATATACTATACAGTAAAAAATAATTCTAAGTAATTCAATTTTATGTAGCCATCTTTACAGCGCATAGCAAAGACATGTATGACATATCTCTAGGTATTAATGCAAAAATGAAAGGAAAAAACTGTGGAAAAACTATTACTATATCTTGATTTAGATTCATATATTTAATAATATTGCTAAGAATAAAAACATCCATTATATGAAAGTGTAATATGAGTTTATCTAGACTCTAAGATTTTATTCCTTGGCTTAAAATAAAACATTTAATCACTTCTAATCTTCTTGAAAATTTTGATATGAACATATTATATAAAATATGGAAGAGTAGGTGGGGGTGTCTGAGGAAAGCTTTGAAAACTAATCAAAAAACATATGCAATCTTATATTCTTGAACAACTTTGTTTCATTCCAGAAATTGTTACAATTTGTCGAAGAACTTGTCCAATCTACTACAACCCAGTCAATAACGTAATACGCTTTCAGAAAACCTTAAGTATAATTTAGGGAAATTTTGAAACATTTGTGACTGACATAACTCGAGATAAAAGTTTTCCTTTTCAAATATTCTAACCTCTGGAAACACGTTAAGGGTTTCTTAATATTGGTATAGGCAGCATACATCTTTTTAAACAGGCATACTCTAAGTAACATACCGGGATTTGAAAGAAACTGCACAAGGGGCTTTTCTCTTTTAGTATTATAATAAATTTATAATAGTCTTCATATTGTCCAAAGTTGTGTCTCGGAAAGAAATATATCTCGTTTGAATGTGTCAATACAGCAGAACAGAGAAATTTATGTATTATAATGATATTCTCCTAGCTTTTAGAAATCACAATTATTTAGATGAGGGACAATCACTTTTTTTTTCTTTACTTTTCGAACATATGCCTTAAATACGATGCACTCCTGTTATATGAGCGAGTGGTTCATAACCTAAAAGCGATTGTTGTCCACATGATTGACTACAGCTTTGACATTGTGGTTGGCTGAAATGGGTCGTTTTGATTAAAGTTTTCCTGATTTTTCTTATTCCTTTAGAGAGACGTGGATAGAACATGATTTACTTAGGATGAAAACTAAGTATTGAAAGTATGTTCGAAATAAGTCACCAAAATCACCAAATTTCATTAAAAATAATTAATAGTCATTCGGTCAGCTCTAATTTTCTTACTTTCATTACCAGCGTATTTCCTTCTTCGCGCCGAAAATAGTTTGCTTTCTTTCAAAAGTTATATTAAAAGAAAGATGGTTTTCCAAATAAATTAAAAAATTCCACTAACAGATTATCAGATAGCATATTATTTATCGTAAGAATTTATACAATAAGAGGGGAAAGTTTGGGTAGAAGGATAATTATTTCTGTAAAACTGATTCTACAATTAAACCAAGTTAATTATAAAGAACCAAATTTGGGGTTTCACATTTCGTTGTAGTAGAGTGGTTATAGGGGCGAGATCGTAGCCGTCGTTGTTTCTAACGAATCAGGTTTTTGACCTTTCTTAATCGTGTTTTCGAATTAGTTTCTTGCTTAAGGTCAGTAATTTTTTTTTGTATTTCATTCAAAGGTTCTCACGTTATTATGGTGTGAAAGTTTGTAGAGTGGGTATTAGTTCAGTAGTTGTCCTCATGACTTTACTGTTGTTCTAAATTGCAACTTCCGTCACAATGAATCCTCGTATTTTTCTGTGCAGTTAAAAACAATTAATCAGGTAATCGATAAAACCATCAAAACTAGACTGATTGTATTATCAACATCTTCAAGTAACTTCTTAATGACTTTTAATGCGGTTACTACAGTATGTATATCCATATTGAAAATTGTAGTTTTATGGATCAAAATTTAATAGTTCATTACTCGCATTGAATTAGCCCAAAAGTATTGAAGATATTCTTAGAAAAATATGTATATAACTCTATTTTTAAAATAAATCAGAAAAACTAGTAACTTTCGAAAATAAATGTTATTCTTAAAGTTTTGTGTTCAATAATTTTTATATATATAATATTAACATAATAATAACTCATTTGTTTTCCATTTTCCTTTGTTTTTTAAAACTCCTTTATTTTCCATTTTCGGCTCATGACTTTGTTGAATAAAAGGATATATTGTCCAATTTCAAATTCAAATTTTATATGTAAGAATACAAAATAGTCATTTGTTAAAATAAGAAAGAAATATATTTTTTCGGGTAATGATATGTTTAAATAATTATTGTTACTCCAACAATGAGTGACATTCATTATGTATGAAAAATTACATGAATTCATGATCATCTTTTGAAATATATAAAACAAATATTCCTTCACTTTCATTCAGGGCTTTTCAGTATCCAGGGGATAAAAAACTCATGCATGAAAACCAATACCCTTGTTTGTTTATCTCTTCGAGGCATTATGTTGTCACAACGTATAAGGCATGCTGCAGAATAACTTTATATATCTTCCTTCTGTTGCTATGCCAACAGCTTTTGATGATAGCTGGAAAAAAAATGTACAAGGACGTAGGAGTTTCTGGAAACTGCCTCTTTCTAAAGGCGGTCCCGCAGGGCCTAGAAAAGCAACAGGCTTTAAGACACCCATGTGCACGAAACACCAAAGGTTTCGACCGTGACCGGCGTCAATGCTTCGGTAGGGAGTCATCATTTATCTTTAGATCTGATTGCTTTTTCTGTCCCTCCCTGCACGTATGCTCTTCCTTATTTATTACTCCAGGAAAACTGGACTGTTTCCTACAGAATGCTGTTTTGTGGTTGGAGAAAAACAAATGTAATGTGATAGAGCATTGCCTGGAAAATGTATTATATTAGATGAGTAGGATTCATTAAATGTGAGTATGTGTAATATTAAAAAAAATATCGATTATTCGATCACTTTTAATATTGGAATTGCCTTTTTTTCTGAAACAAAGTTCCTTATAATAATTTAAAGCAAAAATGACATTTAATGCTTTTATAATTAAAATTTTATGATAAAATGAATTTTTATTTGAACAGAGCAATTCATTCAACAACAAAAAAAGTTTGAATTCATTGGTGCAAAATAATTAGGTAATTACTTTTTCTAGCTTAATGGTTTTTTTAGGGGGGGGAGGGAATTTTGACGTATGTACGCGGAATAAATGCATTTGGTCAGAACTATAAAAAAATAGTCATAATATATTGAAGAAAACATTACAGGTGTAATATAATGGATGTTAATGTAATGAAAAAAGTATTACATTACCATTGATAGTAATATCTGATACTAACATTTTCTTCAACTTCATATCTTTTGTTTACTTCATTGCTTTGAAAATTATTAAATTTTTTCAAAATAAAGCTGATAAATTAAAATATTTGAGAAGAGGTTCTATCTTAAGAAAATAAAATAATCATACTTTTGAATATGTTTTATTAATTACCATTATACGCATGCAGTTAACTACAATGTTATTGATGAAAGCATCATAATATTTATACCATAATTTTAAAAGTATCTTAACCTTAATGTTCTGTAGTAAAAAAATAAAAATCATTGTTTTCACGTATAAATAATTAAGAATATTTATATCATCAAAAAGAGCCCTTTTAAATAAATATAGAGTTGAATAATGACAGTGACGAAAACACGTCACAACTTCTTAATAAATAGGTACAAATTCTATTGTATCCGGTTGAAAATAATGAAGAAAAAAGTAAAACCTCTGATTTAATATAAGTGTCTCTTGAAACCAACAACAATGATATTTAAGGTAATATTACTCGTACCAAAAATGACAAATTTTGCTTCTCTTTTGAGAATAAAGTCTTACAAAAGCTTATGGAAGTTAAAAGTCAACTAGAGTAATTGTTTCCTTTTGTTATAACTATTTTCTCGAATAATCATCCAGCTCTAGAAACTAGTTTGGGAATTAAAATCTGAAAACATTTGCTGAGAATCCAGTGACTTAATAGCTTCAGAAATTGTACTTTCACAGCAAAACACATTTATATTTTCTTATTAGTAGTATAAAATATTTTTATTTAAATATATAATATAAGACAATCATCACGCTAATATGAAACTGCTAGTTTTAAATAACTAGATAAGACGTAAATAATGTACTCCCGTATTGCACTGAGCAATAAGGCTTTTAATATATATATATATATATATATACACACAACACACACACACACACACATATATATATATGTATATATATAAACAAGATTATATAAAATACAGTAAATTATAAACTTAAAAATTATTTAGAATAAAGAAACTACTAAAAGGAAAACGAAATAGTTCAAAAGATAACAAAAATCAAATTACAAATATTGTAAAATGTTCTAATAAAATTAAGCCTAAATTGCACTTAAATACATCAATCAATATTTTAATTTACTAAAATCTTAAATATTCATATCATACTATTTAAGAATTAAACTAATTTAATAATCAATTAATACTTTTCCATACTTTGGCATGAAATAATTTGTGTTAATGCTAATATTACAGATCCAACAATCACATATCAATGTATTACATTATAACAAGTTGGGGTATATATATAAGTGTGTGTGTTGAAAACTTATTACTTACTACTTTTTCACTTTTACAGACAAACTTTTTTGTCCCACTTCTGATTTGTTAGACACTCACTTTCCTTACTTTCTTTAAACTAACAAAATCGGTTCCTATTATTGTTGTGGCCGTGGTAGTGTAATTTGAATGGTCGCGTACGCGTACTTGCGGATGGCGGTTTTCTTCGATTTTTGGATTCCCACCCACCGTGTAGCCGGGGATGATGCACGTTAAACCTGTCCTGGTTCAAAGTCCTCCCTTCGGTGTGGGATGGAAGTTAGGAGAAGGCATGCCAGCTCAGATGTAGTCCTCGTCACTCGACCGTGGTTCAAAATTATGTCCGTCGCCAATGGACCTCGTGGTGCTTCTAGGGCAACATTAATGATATCAAACAAAACAAAAACAATCCTACTATTATTTTGAATTCCATCGTGTTACCTTAGTGGTGTACGTAATTTATTGTTAGCATACCTAATTACCTCTCAATTTCCTCAAATTAATTGTATTACTGTTGTCTGTATTCCTGAGACAAAGAGCAGACTTAGTTGTATAATAACAAATTTTTGAAGTGTTATCCTTTTCACATTAATGTGCGATATTTACTCAATCGCTTACACACTGACACGGAGGGTGTTGTTTGAGTAACATCTAACATTCGCCCTTTCAAGACGCCGCTTTCAGAGGGCGTTAAACACAAACAAGTACTCTCACACACATGCACGCAAGCACACACACACACACACACACACATATATATATATATTCGAGTTTAATTTCCCTTTGTATCTCTAGATTCATCATCACTTATTACTTTCTTATTTAAAGTAAATAGAATCAAGGTGCTTTATTTGCTTAGAAGTAAATTTGGGTAAATAATACTTATTAAATTGAATAACAATTTCTTTTTTTTAAATAAGCTTGATATAATATATTTCGTTGAAATAAACAATAACCATCTTATCTTATCATACTGAGTAACTTTCTTTACCAAGGTATATGTTTTGAAATGTTGTTAACTAAAAAGTGAACGCGTAAACCTTTTGGGAGTATCATGTGCAAATTGCTTCATTGTGGTCTCATAATTATTTATAGCAAAAAATTATTTTTGTGTTAGCTTAACAATTACCTTACAAAGATGTACTTATACTTTATCGAGTATTTTGATTATCTCAATGAAAACCGAGGAATAAAAAAAAAGTCTTATTTCCATACTCAACCAAACGAAATTACGAAACAGTTGAATAATAAATTAATTGTATATTCAAGGATATGCTAATATATTAACTCAACATACTGATGCGTAGACATCAACAAATTAGAAATATGGTGAAAGTAACTCAAAATGACATCAAACAACAAATGTGTGTATGGTAATAAAGCAATGGTTAAAATAATGGAGCTTCCATTATTTTATCAGCAACATTTTCTTCAAGCGTAATTACTCTCATTAACAGTGTATAATTCCATAATAATGGGTTGGTTGATTACAAGTGACCAGATAAAAGGCAAGGAGTAGCAGGGTATGAATATTTCAATGCAATTAAGCAAAGAGGCAGTTATATAACTTTCAACATTTCGCGCTAGAAAAGTACAATTGTCAGAAACAGTAGCTGAGTTCTTTTCACCATCTATGATAACTGTCCTTTAATATGTAGAAGAAACTTTGAATTTCATGAACAATTTGATGTAATGTTTTTCATAAATATCATACCTTAATTAAGTAAAATAGCTTTAAAAACTATCGGAGTTAATTTTATTTTTATGAAAGTAGTTTATAATTCATGTTGTTGAAGTTATTATGCTTGATTAAAAACTAGTAAAATATTCTTACTACATTATCTTAAATGAAATTAGAAATATTTTTAAGCACTAAAGTTTAAATTAAATGTAGATTTAACTTGTAAATTTGAGTAGCTTGAAATATATACTAAATCTTAGAACAAATGAAGAACACCTTCTTAATTTCAAAAATATTATTCGTTTTAAATTAGATATTAAACTCTATCTCTCTTTATATATATATATTGTTTGGGAATATATTTCACAGTTCAAAAATAAATTAAAGTATATGGATGTATTTACTATTATTCAATTGTATATGTCAGGTTTTTGAACCTTATTAAGAATTTAAGTTTTGATGAAAAGCTTACACTTTAAGATAATGAATTCAATATTTTTTTGATTATGGAAAAACTTCTTCAGATATTGATGAAAGGAATTTCTTGTTTGGTCAAAAATAAGTAAGAGGAATATTTAAATTTACCATGTTATGCTTTGGGTTACGCTAAAATTTCAATGCGCATTAAAATTTTGTAGATATTTTCTAAATTGCTTAAGGTCTTAAATTTATTTTTTTGGAGCACGCAAATTTGTTTTTTTTTTTGCTCAAATATTTTTGCGTTTTATATAAGGAAGAAAAAGTATAATAATTCATTTTTATGGTATAGTTGCAATTCTTTTATTTATTTGAAGGAAATATAATTATATATTCATCTCATTTCGGCATTTAAGATGATTAAATTTATTCATAAATATTCCTTTTCTTTCAGGAATGTCCAACTGGTTACGTAGAAGAAGACACCTTTCGATTTATATTTTCTCATTTCTTTCCATACGGAAGTAAGTTATAAATCTTATGATTTTGTTTACTTTTTTTTTTTTTTAATTTTTTGTTTCCTGGTATTTATTCTAATCATAGTTTTTATATATGTTGAATTGTAATATTATGTATATACACAAAAATATATATCTTTAACATCATCAAATATTAAGAAAATAACACCTACAATTTATTTTACACTTTAAAGCAATTTAAATGCTGAACTTCTTATAAATTAAAATTTCTCTCTTAATGTTTATCCTTTAATTTAATTTTTTTATTTTTTCATTAACAGTTTTTCTGCTTAAGAATTAGTTTTAATATTCGTTTACCTTTAGATATTTCTTTGCAGGTAACTTATTTAATCACCCTTATTATTTAGTTTATTTTTAAATGCTTATTTAAAAAAATCCTGTAATTCAAAAAATTAAAATCGCAATTTTTGCATTTCTTATTGTTAATATACATCTTCTACTCTGGAAAATCAAGATAAACTACTGAAATTAATTCATTTTATCACTGCTATAGTAATAATAAAGCTAACAATAATACGAAAGAAGATTCAAAAAGATGTAAAATTTATATGCATAGCATAGGATGGTAGATCCTGTAAATTATGCATTGTTATATATTTAGAAATGATCCCTTAAAGTTATCTAAAAGCTTACTAAAAGAAGTGAGGATATCTAATTTTTTTTACAGTAACGATAATTATGAGATAAAATTTATATAATCTCTGATATGAATTAAATTTTTCTATCTAGAAAAGCGTTGAAATCATTAATAATGCAAGAAACAGAATATATTAATGAATCAATTTTGAATTATAACATAACACAAACTCAAAGAAATTAATCAGTAAATAATAATTTAATGAATGATTTTTTTTCTTTAAATGTTACCTAGAAAAATTAATGTTTTATTACTTTAAATAACCGTGTAGACATTCTAATATTTGAAAGATATTTCCCTTTCTTACATTTTCAAACAGAAAAATGTTTGAAAAATTGCATACATTTTATTTTAAAGGAAGAACGTTTTAGTACATGTTTTGATAGGCATAATTTTGCATTAAAATTATTTTCAACCTAAAATATTCGAAACATTTTAGTAAAGAAATGGTTACAAAATGAATTCTTATTAAAAATTTACATTTTGATTTCGAAATCCATTAAAACTTCAGTTAAAGATTTTTAAGTGGTCAAATATTTCTGTTTCATGCTTCTTAATCTGATACTCACAAGTTTCGAAAATAAGAAAAACCACTAATTTTAAGGAACTTGATACAGTTGTTCAACTAAGAAAGTTATGTTTCGACACATTATGTTGAATACCGGAAATCGAATTCTGTTTTTCATTCCAGACAGGAAATATAGTCCCGGACATCTTAGAGAAATGTCATTGAAGGCGATTACAAAGTTCATTGAAGAAATAAAGATTTCTAATCGATAAAAAAGTAACGACTTCAATATGAAGAAAGGAAATGAAGTGATCATTAAAAAAAGAAAATGCAGAATTTGAAATGATGAGATTGAACTTCTAAGTCGTCTTGATATCCACTATCTTTTTTGTCGATCAATCGATGTACTGCAAACGATAAATATGTGATAATTAAAATATCATGCTGAAGAAAAAAATATTTGCGCTATAAAATAGCATCAAATATAAATGTTAAAATTAAATGGTTCTGTATAAATACGAGGGATAAAAAGAAACGTAAATCTGACTTTAAAATCCTGTCTTTTTAAAAATAATACTTTTAAATTGATTTTTGAAAAAATAAAAGCTAAAGGACTTTAAAATATATTTTAGTATTTCGTGATTTTATTAAGTGATCTTACAAAAAGAATTGAATCATATTTTAAAAAGTACTTAAACAAAATCGTTGAACTGTTATTGACAGTAATTTCAAATGGGCTGTAAAAGTCATTATCAACAGTTTTCAAAATTGTAAGCTTTTAGGTAAATTATTAGATAAGAAAACATGTTTTGGTATCTGATATATTATTTAATGAAATTGAGTGACACTTTTAAAGCTGTTTTATGGCAGAAAATAATCTTCATCTTAAGTTTTTCGGAAACACGGAATAAATACGTCAATAGCTCTAAATTAGTATAATTCAAAATTCGAATAAAATTCATTTTCAGATGTATAAATTAAAATTGCATACCTAATAATTCTTATTAACATTAAAAACTAATATTTCAAATTATGCTTATTTAAAGTTTTTATTTTCATAAAAAATGTAACACATAAGCAAATGAAAATAAACAATATCAGTTAGTTGTCCAGGTCTAATATTTTCTAAATGTTTTGATTAAATTAATTTTTCTCTAAATATCAAATAGAATTTAATGGTTAAGTTAAAATCTGTAGTTAAGAAGATTAAGTTAAGATAAGAGATATTTTATCTATAATCTGTTGAATAACGAAGCATCAAATATAATCGGAGTTAATTAAGTAATGAAACTAATTTTTTGGGAGCATTTTGAAGTAGAATTATTCATTCAATACTTTTATGCAGTATACGAAAATAATATTTCTAAATCTAAAGTAATGCTCAAAACATAATGTAAAATTTTGCTTCGATTTCTTTAAAAACATTATCTTAAATCAATAATATTTATTTCAAGGTATTTTACTTATTCAAAACTTTATGTCAGATTATTCTTTATGCTTTACGTCAAATTATTTCAAGAGCCAACGCTTTAGGTTTTAAATAATTTTTTTTGTCAAAAAACTTAATATTTAATTCGGAATAGCAAAGCGGCTGATTTTAAAATAGTACATTCTTCATTTCACATGAAATGAACCATAATATAAAGGTGAAATAAATTTATTTAATTTCTGAATTCATTTGAAAGTTAAATATGTGAAAAATAAAATTAAAAATTATTTTAATATATATTCTAAATATTTGTTATTTTAGGAAAGGGAACGCAACTCAAGTATAAAATTATGAATAGATACGCAATAATAGTTAAATTATGAATAGAAACGCATGTAAGCTGAAATTCCTATTAGGAATATAAGAAAACAGAATTAAGTAGGAAGATTATGAATTTACTTAAATTCCTTTTTTTAATGTAGAGTTTTTCTCACAGACATCTTAGTGAAAACTTAAGAGTTTAGTATAATTTATTATGTATACAATTCAAAACTCCAGTATCATTTATTATATACACAATTCAAAACTCTTTTAATTGTAGTTTCGCGATTCATTTTTGTTTAAAATGATGTAAAAACATATTCTGTGAAATACTGATCCAATTATAGAAGTCATATTTCTATCATAAAATCATTATTTTATTTAATAATTTAATTTAAAAATAGGAATTATAAACTAATAGCAGCTTTGCAAAAAGAAATCCAAAGAAAATCAAATGTAATATGATTCCACAATTAGAAAATGAATCGAACATTTATAAGAAATACTTCAGAAACGGAAACTTATATATAATATAATACAAGATACACTACACTTTTATTTTAATTTGTTTTTTTAATTTGGAAGAGGGAACTATCTAAAATTGAAAAAAAATTTACTAAAAAATATGTTATATATATATATATATATATATATATATATATATATATATATATATATATATTATATATATATATATATATATATATATATATATATATATATATATATATATATATAACTCATATTATTATATATATATATATGTTTGTATGTATGTATGTAAGTATGTATATATATAAGCATATCAACAGAACGAAGAAACAAAGCAGATAGAAATACAATTCAGGAGATTAATTAGGATGAGGTACTGTAGGACATGAGCAGATATGCAGCTAAATGTAATGCGGGAGTATCGGAACGGGATAAAGCACGCCGGCGGTGTACGCTCAGCATTTCTGGGAAATCAATTGCCTGGCGTATATCAGTTTAAACAACATCAAGTTTCTGAATCTGAATGAAATGTCAAACAATCAATCTATTAGACGACGTCTGGATGTTTTTACCTGTGGTCGAATATTTCGAAAGACAAAGAAAGGCCGAAGTGTGAGAAATGTGACTGCGGAGTTTGGGATTACTTACAACATCATTTCACAACTTTGAAAAGAGTTTTAAACTACAAGAACAGACATATCCGACGGTTCACCAGTGATCTTCCCCAAGCTACCACATCAGAGGACCACCGAGAGACTTACAGGCCTGAAGGAATAGGTGGCAGATAGCATGAGAAATCTCTAGACACACGGCATAGGCGATTGGACGACGGATATCACATTTTATCAAGTGCAAGAGGCTGCCTAGTGGTGGTCTGTTTGCACGACGACCTTTTATGGTGTGTACTTTTTACGTCTACCTATAAGCGAAAGCATTTTCTATGGTGCCAGGAACACCAGAATTGGACAGATAGTCAATGACATTGTATACTCTTAAAGAATGAGAGAAGGTACAGTCTGAATGGCTGTTCAAGTCGCATACACATCTGGAGAGTGGGGGAAACCGCAATAACCGCACCAATAACATTGAAAGAGATCGGTTTGGACGTCGCGGTGTTCTCGTTTGGGGAGGCATCATGATTGGTAGCCATACTAACCTTTACATCTTCGAAGGAGTCTCAGTCACTTGTGTCCGCTATTGTAAAGAGATTCTTCTTCTGTATTTGGAAATTATTAGAGGCTCTATTTGGTTCGCAGTTCCTTTGCATGGACGACAATGTGCCAGATCATCGCTCTGTAGCAGTAAAACATCTGTTGTGCAGTGAAGATATTGAACACATGAATTGGCTGCCATGGTTACCGGATCTTAATTCCACCGAACATATACGGGACTTTCTAGGGAGACGCTTGGCAGCATGCGACTGTCACCAGTAAAGATTCCGGAGCTCTGATTGACGATACAAGACGAATGGACTGCATAACCTCAACAATTCATTGACAATTTCATACTCATAAAGGCCAGATGATGAGAAACCTGCATAGTAGTGAGGGGAGATCATTTCCCCTACTGAATCCTGGATGCTTCTTACTGAAAACCCGTCACATAAATGTTTCGGCCTTCAGACGCATTGTGCTCCACGATACTTTTTCAATATAGTTCCCTTTTATCTCATTTGATTTATTTTTGGTTAGTTTTTCTTATATTACTTATGTTCTTACGTCTTCGGGATCGTATGGTAATATTTGTGTCGATTTGGAAAGCTTTTGCACAATGTTATACAGAAAAAAACAACCTCGTCCTTAATTTTTGCACATCAGTGTTATATATATTTGTGTACTCTTAATATAAAGGATTTCGTTTTATTTGTGTGCATTACAGAGCTAATACTTCATTATTATTGTTGTATTATGATATGTTTTTCGTAAATAAGATTATAATGAAACTTGGAATAATTCAGCATTTGAAATATCTACCTTTAGAAAGTGTTAAGGGAGAGAAATTGGCAACTCAAACTATAGTGACAATGTATTTAAAAATAAAAATAATTAATTTAGAAGAATTTCCTTCAAATAAAAGTCAAATAACGAATTATCAGTATTTATCCCTTATTTATTTTACACATCAAGAGTATATATTTTTGGTGAGTGGAATAAACTGCGGAACTGTTTTATATAAATGGGTGATTGCACTGCTTCAACAACGAAATTTTCCTTACGTTGCATGGCAGGCTATTAACATTTTTTCTGTTACTCAATATAACATGTATATATATATATATATATATATAAATTACAGGGTCTTGATGAACACTGATTATTCTAAAAAATTCTAAATATTTCTCTAACTAGAAAAAAAAATTCTGTAACAGCTCTTGAATTTCGTTCGAAATTTTTTTTTATGTCTTCAGGGAAGCGATCAATATGTGTTTGTCATCTTTCTTTATCTTTTCACCCTTCTTCAATTTACGAAACGATTTCCAATTCTTTTTTGAAAGCAACCGATGCATTCCAACACGCAAATAATATCTTGTACAAAACGTGTTTCACAAAACTAAAGATAAATAGGCAGCTAGAGATAGCATCTGTTTCTTTGGCTCTTTCTATATGGTTTTAGAAATACTAATTTGAGTTTGATTTCTAATTTTACTCTCATTCTCTTTGAATCAAATTTAGCAAAACTTCTTTATAAAAACAAAAATAAATAATTAACATAAAAATAAATGATGTGAAATAAATATATATTAAAAAGACCACTGCTTTATAAACACGAATATAAATTAAAATAAAGTATTAAAAAAGAAAATATTATGTTCTTCAAATTCAATTTAAATGAACAAATTTATACACTACATATACCTGTAAAGCAATTCCAGGAGCACATTTGTCAAATTACAAATAAAATGTCCTTGATTTGGTGAAATCATATTGATTTGTATGGTAGCAATTAAAAATATGTGTACAAATGTGAGACGTTTATAAATGTAATATCTTAAATGTTTGTAATTCGAATACTTCACGAGTAAAATTCGTTATATATGGAAATTCTGAATCTCAATTTGTTATTTTTAATGCATTTTTAGAATATATTTTATAAGAATTTTTATTTGTTCACATATGTTCAGAAATTCAAATTAAATATAAATTTGCATTTAAATAAAAAAAAATCAAACATATGTCTTAGAATACATATATAAACTGGTGTTTGCTGATGCGAAATGTGTAAAAGAACTCATGGAGAAGTATAAGAAAAGACAAGACATCACCGTTCTATAACTAATATTTAGTGTTAATCAAACCTTGAAAGAAAGAGAGAGAGAAATTCGGCCCATCTTTATTTATTGAAAAACTCACAATATTTATTTTTTTAAAAGAAGAGACTTTGATTTCAATCAAAACTTCGTAAGATAATATTGGTATCTAAGTAAAATTGGTATCTAAGTAATGATTTATTATTAAATCCTAGGGATTCTCGCGCTGTAATTAGGGCTTGGAGAATTCTTTTAGACCTCGTGATTGCTCTGCCTGGTGATTCTGTACTACAATCAGATAACGAATGCAATAACTTCACTGGTGTCCCATTTTTAACAATCTTACCTCTGCAAGAAAAAAATGATATGGGTAACTAAAACGTATATTTTCGAGAAATCAGACAAACAAAACTTATTAAATTTTTTTTTAACAAAATGTAAGAAAAAATTTTATTAATTGATTAAACAGCTTTTAATTATTAATATAAATGGAATTATTTTAAAAAGTATAATAAATATGTCAGTTTATTTTAAATTCAAATAACTCTGGCAAATCTCTTGTGTTACATTCTCCAATTCAAGACGTGTAAACTGCTTTATCAAATTCATGCCGGAGCAACACGATATTTCCTCGTTAAAGTTTTCTCTTTAACGAACAACGAACATTGATCGGACTTCATTGCCTTCGACTCCAGATGTTACTGCTAACGATGCCTAATTTAAAAGGATTATTTCCCAGAAACATGGATTATCCATAGACGACAAGGCTCTCCCGAAGCGTTAAGGAGGTGTTATGGACAGGACAATATGTCCACAACCAATATCCATTTCAAAAGTGCTAGTGCAGAATAGAGCTTACTTTCAGTTTGTTTTCTTAAGTATTTTGAAAGTCACGTGAGACGTTATTTTATGTCAGAAAGTTAATGTACTATCGCCCCACTCAAGAGAAAATTATGGGTTTTTAATGTAATTAATGTCTACTATCCATCTCCTTAACAAGTGCAGGAGAAGAATTTTCAGAAATGAATGCTTTGATTTACTATTTTTCACAGTTAGTTTTGAAATAAGAAACTGAATTTAAATATAATCTAGTTGGAAGGCGGGTGATGATAATGACTGAGTCAATGATAATGATTTCGCTATGCTTAAAGATGATAAGTTGAGAAATGCGAGATTTATGCGAAGAGTTGCCAGATTCATTAAGTAAATCTAATGATATTCCTAGGTGACCGGATTCGAAAATTTATTTCATTAAATTTAAAAAAAAAATTAGAAAACATATATCGAATTAAGAATGAAATATACAGAGAGGATAATTAAAGCGTGTCTGCGATTGAATAATCGCGAGTTTCCTACTTTTTAATCTTATTAAAACAATAAATATATTCTGTGCCTCTGTCTTTTTAATAAAACTGTTCTCGAATTCTTTTAGTAATAAAAAGATTCTACATTTGATTTTCACAAATTTAAAGTTAAAATTTCCTTCAGAATAGATTTCTTTCTAAGTTATTTATAAATGGAAATACCAGTTTCATTTGTTCGAATTCTGGCACTTTTTTGGTAAAGGTAAGTTTACCAAATAATTTAGATAATAAACCAGAACGTTAAAATTACGGGCTGATTGTTTTAAAGAATGACTTTGTAGACGTGGAAGATCCACATGATATCCACGTGGAAGATCCACAAAATAGATAAAGGAACTAAACTAATAGCAGCTATTTAAATTAGTAGTTAAAATTAGTTTATATATATATATATATATATATATTCATTAATGTATACTTATAGAATCTAGTTAAATAAATGATTAAAGATACTCGGATGAATAAATTAGAAAAAGGGTATAAATAGATTGCTCAGTATCAGCGAGTTTAAATATTTTCAAATTTAAATATCCATAAAAAGTATGTAACAAGAAATTAATGATTAAAATGCAATAAAGTTAACAGTAAAATTACGGTAAATAGCTTAAAATTCCATGTTGGTGATGATAATGGAGGCAATTATGCTAAATTATTATTACAAAAGGATATATAGACCTGATCTCTGCTTTAATTGTCGTATCTGGCTTTACGACCACTTAATCATCTATTTAGCTACTCTATCTAATTATGATGGAATACACATTGAACAATTATACAGACTATAAGTATAGTTAACGAGTTTTCGCAAAGTAAAATATACTTTTATTATGTTGTTCAGGATATAAAGTACTAAAACATTTTTAGTGATTTAAAGATTAAAATTTTCTATGACGTTGCGTTACATCTTTATACTCAAATTACATTCTTATTATAATTATATGTTAATTATTGACTTTAAAATTCTGAACCATGGAGTAGATCGTGTTACTTCAAATATACTTTTTCAAATCTCGTGCTATTTTAAGGGTATAATGCAAAATGTCCAATTATTCAGTCTCTCTTATTTATAAGATGATTTTGCACAAAAAAAAAACATTTTTGGTAACATTCGAGAAAAATATTTTGATGTGCAGAAATTAAAAAATATATTCCTTTTCACTTGTTCTTTGTGTGTGTTTCTTCAAATTATGAGAAAAGCTCGTGATTTATACGTAGCTGCTCTATTCTGACTTATGTACAATGAAGAACAATTGAATTAGAGATTCCTGGCATTCAGGAAATGTGTGGCTGCTGTAGGCTATGTATATAAAAAGACAGGAATTTAGCAATTATTCGACTTTATAAGGAAGTGATGTGACGGAAATCCGTAAAACCGGAGGCAATATGCATAAGATGAATTATCTAAATGCATTTGATTGTGTGAAAATTATACGGGTCAGACTAATGAAACTCCGCATCTCTAAAGTTGTGCAGAAACGGGGACTTTGTTGAGCCAATTTGACCCGGATCTACCATCAAAAAAAGTTCCAGGGAAACCATCCTCACAAGAGTCGACTGATGTAGACTACAATGTGTGGAAGAAAGAGAATATCGTTGGTTATTTTGCATTATAACAGCGGATAGACGGACCACAGTTCAAGATATCACTAGGCATTTCAACGCTGATACTCAGGAAAATATTAATGGGAACAGGTTTCAGAATCAAATGTCCCACGATATCTCTGTTGACTGATCATTACAGGATAAAAAATTAGCACTGATGCCAAAACGTCACAATTGGACCTTGGACATGCGGAAAACAGTTTTCGGGAATAATGAGTATAGAATCACCTTAATGCAAGCCGATGTCGGGGTAAGCGAAGAGACGTAACCCCATGAAGTGATAGATCCTTTTTATCACCAGACTGCTTTTTAAATTATTAAAGGTTTCATTCTGATCTGTGGATTGTTTATAGAATTGAAATTAGTTTCATGGTAAGGGAGAAATCCTTGACGTTCCTGTTCTCCTGTTTCTTTGTCTTCAGCATCCCACGAAAGTTCTCATCCTTTAGAAAGACGTAGCTTCCAAATTTAATCCGAATGGCTTGATGCATACTTTGCTGACAAAACCATATTTCTCTAGAGATCTAATTACATAATCCAAATTTAGGTGGGTACATCTGGGATGTTATCGAGAGAAATGCTTGATTCTCTGACCCCCTGAACCATTAAATCTTCATAAACTATGAGAGATTATTGAGTGGTCGGGAGTCCGTATAACTCCTAATATTCCCGACGCTTTATCGAATCTATGCTGAGACGAATTACTGCCATAATCTGGTGTTCTACATGATACTTGGTTGGGTATACACAATATTAGTCTAATATCTCTAATTAAATTGTTCTTCAGTGTAGTTTAAAATTATATTAATAATTTGTTAGTAATCTTGTGTTCATTTAGCTTTTAATGTTATATTGTACTAACTCAAACTAGTTATAAAAATAGACTTGAATCTACAATCGTGAAGGAGATAAAAACAAGAGCTTAACTCTAGTGGTTATGAAAACAGTATTATAATCAGTTCTAATACAGAAGAAATACTATAGTCGATATTCTTCTTCCAGAAGAGGAAAAATTTAATGATATAAACATTGAACTAATTCCAAAATATCTTTAGTAATTATCTAAGTGGAAAAGAGTATAAGAAAAGTTCCGTTTGTATTTATTTACTGTAGCTTAAAATAACTCTATACACATCACTAGTAATAACTTTGTGAAACTTTGAGGTTAACTAAAAACTAAACAAAATATATTATGCTATTAGAGTCTTATATGTCAATTTCAGCGTTTTGATTACAATGCTTCTGTATTACGAGTTATTATGAAGTCAATTGAATCGTCAACTTTATTTAGCCAAATCGTTCTTTTTTAGCCACGAATCACACGATAATGAGAAACAGCATCCTCAATAAAATTATTTTTATGTTTTCTAATAAATTTCAATAAGGAAAACGGGAGTTTTTTACCTGATTTTTTTTCTGTTAAAAGTGTTAAAAGTATGCTTCATTTAACCAAGTACATACAGATAAAAATTTTAAGCTTTTACAAATTAAAAAAAGACTCATTATTATATATGAGGCATTTCTTGTTTCTAAAATACTTTTCTGAAAAGCCCTCTACGAAACTATGATACAATACTAATTCATAGGCGCACTGATCATGATCGCGATCTCGTGATCGGAGATGCTCTCGTCAAGTCGTGGGGTCGAGCCCTGATGCCACTAAAAATCCACTGTGTAGAGGAGCTGATAAACATTAAATCTGTCGTGATCCCTATTGGTATGGGGTGGATGTTTGTAGATGGTAGTCCCAACTCAGATGCTTCGAAGTGTGACATTAATAAATAATCAGTCAAAATCAATTAATCAAATTCTGTGCAAATTTAGTGTTAGATTAATATAATTCCCTTTAATATATTCTATGAAACTATTTTTCAAATTAAAACATGTGAAAGAAAGAAAATTTTACTGGGAAAAGTTTTAAACTGTAAAAAATCATATTTAAAGTGGATCTATATACAAACAGAACAGGTATTTGTTTCGTCGTCCAGAGGGGAACAATGTCAAATAACTATTGTTGTAGTAGTTTCTTTAGAATATTTGAAAGAAAGAGACCACAATGGTACTCGAATTTTGTCCATAATTTTTGTCATTAGAAAAACATGCTTTAAGGACTTATTTATTAACATTTGTTTAATGCTTTGAACTTAGTATAAGAAATCCATTGTATTTCCACATTCTTGGTATAGTTTTATTACAGCAATTAAATAGCATTCAAAAGTAATTATTTTATTTAATCCTTTTTACATAATTACTTTTTCGTAATGAGAATAAAAGCTGCTTAAAAATGCATCTCGAACTTCAAAGAGAATGATAACTAAAAAAGAGACATTGATCTTAAAAGGTGACAAAAATTCTTTTTTTTTACTTAATGTAACATTTATTTAATGTAACACCATTAAAATATTGAAAGAAGTTGTCATATTTAAGAAACGAAATTGTTATCTTTTTAACTGGATATTTGATTAAAATTTAACAACACATAAATTCATTTATTTAGTTTCTTTTCTTCTTTTGAGTTTATTTTGATTTCATTAAAATATTTCTTTCAATGCTTGATTTAAGAAGGTATACGGCAGTACTTGGCTCTACAGGCTCACGAATCCTTAAATTCCCAAATGAAAAAAAAATTCAAAACTGTTAATAAGAACTTTATCTCAAATGTAAAGACGTGAATGTTAATTGTAAAGACTGTTTATTTTTTTGCTCTAAGACATTATTATTGTTTTGCCTGGCACATTATTAAAAACAAAACATTTTAACTAGGGAATTATGTTTCTTATAATTTTGAAAATTAATCCTTTACATTATTCCTATTTGATTTATTATATATTTGCAATGGTAAAAACTATTTGAAAGAAAACAAAATTGAATCAAAATGTATACTGTTTTGTATTTATTTATTAAAAAGAAATTTTACAGAAATATTTATAACTATGTAAATTTGTAAATATTGAATTTATTTAAATGTAGTTAATATTACATCATTTTTATAGATGCAAGCCTGTACGCGCATTATGTATTCAGAACCTTCGATCAGAACAGAAATGGAGCCATCACATTCAAAGTAAGAAATCTACTTTTTAATTCCTAAAGCTTTCAAAATTAGTTTCATCCTCGTGAAAATACTTCCAGCTCAAACTAAATCAATATTTTTTCAAATCTATAAAAACCTTTCAATCGTATATTCTTAAAATCCCTCAGGGCCGGAAATAAATTTTGTTATCGACGAATTCCCACCTTATTTCATTTTTACTTATAAGGGTTGCGTTGTATAAATGTAAGGTAACATATCTATAAAAATTGAAGGTAAAAGTTTTTAAAGCTTGGCGTAAACAAAGCTGATGATTTTCTTTCATCACATTGCAGATTTTATTGGATGTACTAAAGCTCTGGATTTTATTTATTGGCTCATGCCCTTTCAAGACCCAGTTTCAAATGGGCGATAACGTAATTGATAGTTGTGTTTCAATCACTTTCTGGGTTTCAGGGGATTTAAACACTACAGAAATGTAGATTCTAAGTCAGCGAAGATGTCGATTCGAATTAATTTAACAGTAATCCAGAACTGGAATTTAATTGGGGCTTGACTATTACGATAGGCTTATATATCATTCGTGGTTTAATCTCATTATAGAGTCGAGTCATGATTTCTCGCTATATTTACCCTTTTACAATCAGAAAGGAATTCTGGTTAAAACTTGTTCAAAGTTGTTATGTATTACAAATGTACCGATTCCAGCTATCGTATTCAAATACATCAAAATATTCTCATTTGGAACAGATAGCTCAAATAGTATCATGGAATTCAGATTTGCAAAAGTAATTTAGTTGTGTCTTAGAAATTAATTTACAGGGAAACAGTTTCTATAATCGAATACATATCTAAATATATAATGACTATAACAAACAGTATGTGTTGGTTGCAGTTGCAGTAAAATTATAACTATTTAAAAATTTTGTCTACTTGAATAATATTGTCAGCTCCATCTGTATTATAATATATCTTTAAGTACTTCTAGGCAAAAATAGCTTGATTAGGTTTAAGAAATTTTCTTTTCAAATGTGAAAGAGTTGAGTATATGAAATTATCTGAAACCTAAAGTAAATTTTTAGTGTAATCTAAATTTAACGCTCTAGTAGACTAAAAGAAAATAAGAGTCTAAAATATTAACTAAAAGTACGAAATTGAAAAATGTAATTTAAAAAAAAAAGATTTTAATTCATTTATTCTTCTTTCTTAGCACATTAGATTTCTTCATAGTAAAAATACCCACCTTGTCTTAAATTTGTACGCACGTTTATTTAGAGCATTGATATTTCCATCTTTAATAATGCTAATACACAGTCCAGTCACATTAATGTGATCATTTAACAAAAGGCATAATAACCCCTTTTTGAAGAGTTGTCAGGTGTTATAAAAGAGCTAATTAAGATAGTCAATTATATTCTGGAAGGTAATGTCAGAGATGTTAAGTCCTACAGACTCCAATTCCGTGGGTAGCTGCCATTGAGTGAGCTGTTGAGGTTCCATGTCATGAACACTCCTATAAAGTTGGCTTACATGTTGTCGATTGGGATTAAATCTGGAAGCCAGAGGAGTAAGATAAGCACAGCCTGGAATTCGTTGATCCACGCTTATGCATTGTATAACACGTTGAATTATCATGCTGGAAGATGCCATTGTGCCAAGGAAAAACAATCAGCATGTAGAGGTAAATATGATCTGCAAGGGCAGATCCATGTTTCTATTGATCTATAGAACCACACGCAATGAGGAGTACACTCAGGAATTGTCACGAAAATATTTCGCAGACCATAACGCTGTTTACCTTGGGTTAGACCCTTCTTTCAATTGTTGTAGGATATTTATTTTCTGATATTTCGTACTCTATGAACCAAAGTTCATCTGTGGACATCGAGTAGCGAAACTAAATGTCCACAGATGTTCACCTCGGGTAAATTTCAGATTTCATCACCATTAAACTGCCTTAAGCTCAAATACACTAATCAGCTATCTGCTAGAAAACCCCATACGTAACAACATTCTCTAAAATACCATTGAGGACATACTTTTGGTTCCCACAAGGCCCAAATTTGATCGGTTAATTGGTCGACGGTTGCGGATCTACTCGCCCCAATATATCTCCTTATTTACCTCTGTCATCTATGAAACGTGGTAAATCATATTTTCCTGGATAGAGCAATTTGGCTAAATTACACATTTACCGCAAGGTCAGGAGAACAGTTCCATAAATTAATCGTTTCGTAAATGCTGTCCTCCTTGGACCAGAAGCCAATGATCTTATTCATTTGAACGTCAGATAAATCGCCCCATTTCTGCATTACTCCAAGGCTAATAATTTTTTCCGACGCTCTTTAAATACCCTCCACTGCGTGTGCTACATGTACTTTCTGTGATTGGGTATTTAAAGCCGACTTGAAAAATAGATTGTTAAACAATCAAAACGAAAGTAGCACCAGCGAGTAAAGTAGAAGATGATCACAATAAAGTGATTGAGCTATATATGTCTTTAAGTATAGTTTTATTGCACTATAAGCCAGAGTACAGTTCTGATGTAATCAAAACCAAATAGTAAAATTTATTTCTATTTAAAATTTTCAAATTCATTTAGTTTAGTTTATCTAATTTTGATTTTAAGAGAGCTATATATGTTTTGCATAACCTTTACATATGGAAAATATTTGCCTAGAATTAAAAGAAATTTGAAGTAAAAGGATTTTATAAGTATGGAAGAAAAACAAAATATTATAGATTGGATGAAACGTAAGATAAAGGCATAAATTTGAAAACAATATTAATTGTTAAATTATATACAGAAATAATAATACTATAAATATATATATATATTAATAAAAACTGTGTTAATAATTTGGAATATTTTAGTAGGCAAATGTTATATATGGTATGATAAAACGGTAATATGAGATTCATTGCAAATGAAATAATGTATAATTACATTTTCATTCAAATCAACAAACATTAATTACTAATGAAACGCTCTAGTGTCATTTCCCGACGGCGACACGAATCCTCTTAACGATGATTTGTCTCATTCTGTCAAATAGAACTGAAATCATGACTCTGAGTGAATTTAAATTTCTTCAACAAAATTCAGCACTAACTTAATTCTTAAGGTCTGTCAGATGTGGAAATCTAATGCGATTTATTCAAGAGAGGAAGGCCCTTCTGTAAGTGCAATGAATCGTGAACAGTTAACACTAATTCGTGATAGCTTTTGATTGACATTATGTGACGTTGCAGAATATCATTGAAGTACGCAGCGCTTTTCAGAATACGGGATATGATTGCTAAACTGTAACCTAAGTGTTTTCTTCATAAAACGTTGTAAAAGAATTTTTTTATTTCTGCAGGTCAAGCAATTATAAAATCCTTTTTATTAGAATTTTAACAGTTAGGAAAAGAAACGCCATTTTAGTTTTATTCAGAGCCCAATAATGTTTAGCATCAAAAATATTATTTTTAAATGCCCTTTTATTATCTTATCAATTGCTGGCAATTTTGCAAAATTACTTTTTTTGATTTAGCATTCGAATCTTAAATCTTTATTTTTTTGCAATAATAACTGATGTAAAATATTCTTGAATTAAAAAATATAGTCATCTTATACATGTTAATACTTCAAGAATGCTTTATTTTTTAACAACATATTTTTCACGAATACGGATTAAACAACCTCTCTTTAAGTAATCCGTACGAATATCCAAAAATCGATTCATATATTTGTATATAAAAGTTTTATTTAAACTAAAACACTTTTTCTGCTCAAAATCTACAAAAAAAATCATCTATGCTACTTATTTCAAATGCTAGAGTTAGGGGCTCGTCTTTTTATCCGTTCGTTGTTGAAATTATGAAATGAATAGTCTACAGTAGTCTTGTATCTCCAGAGCGTTGTCGTAACTTAATTGAAATAAATTAAATTGTGTAAATATGGAATCATTAAACAAGAAATCTTACGAATTAAATTTTTATATTATCTTATTTTTAGAGATGATTTCAAAAGTACTTGCAAATTTATGATTTCTTCTAGAGCTATATTAATTGCATATTGTTTTAAAATAGGTTTATTAAATTCAGATGTTGACAATTACTATGATTAAACTTTCATAAAAACTCACGAAATGATAGTTCAGGATATATTGAACTCTAAGAAATTTAATCGAAAGCGGGTATTCTAAAAAAATATAAAAGTTTCATCAAATAACTTATCCACTGTCTAAGATATGAACTTGTACCAGAATTTTATTTTGAAAGTATCTTACTTCTTGATGTTTGTTCATTGATGAGTTTCAACAAAAGCAACTTACCTGCACATGTATTCCTTTATATACAACAGATGAAGTCTAATGCCAGACAAGATTATGATAAATAACATCGTTCTTTTTCTTTTCCATTTGTTTAAAATTAGATAGAAAATGATCAAGTTTTTCTGACATCATAAATTCTCTTTCCAGTTACATGAAAATAAACTGTTTGAGTGCTGAGAAATGACTCCACGAGAACTAAGTATCTATTTTTGGAAACATAATTAAGAGTTTTTGAAAAAAAGATAGATTATTACTCTCCTTTAAATATGAAGAGATACGTAAAAAATAAATGGTATAAATTTTTCTTCATTTCCAAACACAGATTATATTCTTTTTTCGGTATTTTCCTTGTTTGTTTTTAAAGTTTTTATATGAAAATGTTTTGAAATATTTAATTAGTATATAATGTAGACAGTGGCTTAAAATAATAGTTTTTAATTAACATTCCTTCTTTCTCAATGTAAATAACAATCGAAAATACACATTTTATGTCAAATTCTATGCCTACAGCGAATACTTTTAGGGATCATTTTATATAATGGTATATAACAAAATATATCTTATTAATAATATTGCAATTATACACATTATAACAATATGTAAGTTATACATATTTGTTATTAAATAATCACAATATTTCCTAACAATTGACTCAAATATGAAAAAAATACTGTGAAGGCGTAACGTGACTGGATTATACAAAAGATGGTCTGTATGTATTAAGGCATACATAAGCATTTGAAGTTAATTAAACATAAATCAAATTTACTTATTTAATAACAATTATATTTCAAAAGAAGAAAAAATTCGAATAATGAAGCAGCCGAAAATTGTCCGTTCTTCCTCTAATTATACACATTCAATGGCTAAAATATTTCTAATTATTAACTGATTATCGAAAATCAATTTTATTTGGGAGACACTGTTGGAGTGAAAATGAATCGATTGTCGATAAAAAAGAAAACAAAAAGAGTCACGACTGGTGTCAGCTATTGAGTTACGGAATCTTTTTCCCTCAAAGAAACTTTTAGAATATCTGACTGCTGTAACTAAAGATCAGAACGTATTGTAAGAACCAGAGTAAAAAAATAGTTTGGTGTAACATATTATAGATTTATATAGTTAATATTTTGAAAAACAATAATATTTAGTTTCTTCACTAATTTTTTTACTGAGCAACTATCGTTTTTACATTCTTATCGGCGCCAGATACGGCACAAAGAATTTGAACTCACCTAAAAATTGAAGAATTTAATTGAGTCTTCACGACACCAAGATATTTCTTTATTTACATCTGCTCTAGACTGACATGTTTTCCTTCTAAAATATGTCCTACTATCGTAACGATTCCTAAGTAAATGTTATAATTTTGTAATTCAATTTCGTTGGTGAAAGTAAATATGATTTACTAAAATAGTATGAACATTTTGGATACAATGGTTTTAAGTCCTCAAGTTTTACATAAAAAATTCGGGAACTTATTTTTATTATTATATTTAGAGTTTTTTTAAAAAACATTTCTTCTTAAACTTAAAAGCAAATGGTGTATCAGAACAGAAAATACAGAGGATAATTTCTCTTAATAAAACAACTAACTTTTACACAATAAACTCTACTACAATTTTGCGAACAACAAATAATTTTATTAGCCTTAACCGTAAACATAATTATTTTTATTCACCAGGTGAAAAAATAAACTGTGTATGCTTTAGAAAAAATCGTCTATGTCTTCAAAAGTCGTGTGTGTCTATAAACACAGCAAAGTTTTTTTATGTTTTATTCACCGAAAACATCCTCGTTTCTAAGCTCCCATCATCTCTGAGAAATTGCTGTCACGGCTTAATCAATATAGTCGATTTAACCTCATCACGTAAAGAGGAAGTGAAAATTTGTGACTGTGAGCTTAAAAGACGGATATGATACGGTGAAGTTCTAAATGTTTAGTCCTAATCCAATTTTTCTTTCAAAGGAAAATCCCACATTTGGAATTTTATAGCTTCCGATTGATGGCTTTACGCGAAATAAAAAGTTCACCCACGAAAATAAGCTTATTGCACTTAAAGCAGTGGAAGGAAGCGAATTTCTTTTTGTTGAAAGAAATGGGAAGTAATCGAGGATGGAAAAACGTTTCTCACAAAAAAAAAAACCTTTTTATTCATTCTTCAAACATAAAACTAAGCATAGACCAGCATTTTGTATTTCTGTTTTATTTCTTCAGTAAAAGCTTAATTTATATATACCTCATACTTACAAATTCATTTGGTACGCTTGAATATGCTTCAACTTTAACTACTATAAATAGTTTAATCTTCAATAAGCCATATTGAGTTTTACATTATTTTTATTTATTGTGTTTTAGAAAAATTATTTCCCCCTTTTTCCATGCTTCCAGTGTCGCTCAATAAGTCCTTAGAAACTCCAAGTGATGGCGTTCGTAGAATCGAAAACGATTTATTTTTTAGTAAGCATCATGACTCACTAGACAGCTGTATAAATTTTAATTACTCGTATTCGTGATCATGACGCCTTTCGCACACAAAAATTCTTTATCATAGCTTAATTCTTGCCGATGAGATTATCTTCGCCTTTTTTGGAAGATTCACCAGAAACAACCCTACATTTTTAATTTTGCTTATTTCCGGTGCATAATGATAAAGGTCTCGCCGATGGTAACAACTCGGTACAAATTGACGTCGACAACTCGATGGGGCAACAATCAATTTTTGATTTCTCTGAAAATGACTACTGAATCAAAACTAATTTATGAATCAAAATCAGATTTGATTCGGTCCCATTTAACATGTTGCAGCACTCAATGGCAACAAAAATCTGCCTTAATAATGCCATCTCTCTTCAAACACAAGTACTTTTTAAGCCACCCTCGTACTAATGACTCTGCTTTTGAAATTGAGAGACTATTGAACATTATATAGAGTTGTACTTTTAAAGTTTCATATGGCGTGGTTTGGATGTGGTAAAGTACCTGTTCGAATGACATTCTTGTCATTCGAAGGTTGATAATTACGAGATCCGTTCCAAATAATTTTCACTCAGCTCTAAAGTGAGATTTACTTAAATCAATAAAAGAACCTTTTTTCCTGAAATAATTATATTCTGGATATACAGCAATATATTATGCAAAATTTAACTTTTGTTAATATTATTTTTTTACCTTCAAATTGTTAGACTTGCTGACTTTGATATCTCTACTTATTAAGAAAGTATAAGAACTCGAGGAATTAAAATACGATTTATAACACAATACATGTGAATGTAACAAATCCGAATTTTTACAAAGGAATAGAAAAAACTTTTCATTCTGTTAGAAGTTTTAAAAAAGGAATTAAAGCACATTTTCTTAATGACATGTTCGAGTAACAATTAGTTTTAGTTAAAAATTAAATAACATTTGAATTTTATTAAAATTAAAATATTTTAGCGAAAAGTTAAATAATATTTTAATTTAATTAGCATTCAATTTTTTAGTTAAAAACTACAGAACGTTTAAATTTAATTTACATTTAACTATTACATTTAAAAATGAAATAATATATGAATTTAATTTATATTCTATATATGTTGTGAAATGTTTAATTATTTCGCATAAGAAATAAATATTTTTTTCACTTAATAGTTTTTTGGGATCTAATAGTTTAAAGAATTATCACCACATTTCGAATGGCACTAAAATGTATTCAAAGTATAAATTAAAAAGTGTAAAAGGGCTTTGTATAAATAATATATAATAAGAAACCTAGAATGTGATTAACTTTGAAGCTATCTGATGAAATTGCGCATTGAATAAATTTTTCTTTTAAACAACTTAAAAAGTTTTATGGAATATGATATTAAAGAACTTTCACGGAGAAGCAACATTTTTGATTTTGTTATTGAAAAGAGAAAACTTACTCATAAGAATATTAATTATCATTTATTTAATATATAGCATAAGTAAGACCTAAGTCTCCGAGTGAATATATATTTTCCAGTCTTTATAACTAGTTACTTTCTGAAGCTAGTTACTGATAGTTTTACACTGGGACGTGTCTTCTCATTACACGACGGCGACTAATAAACGCATAACGTGTATGGTTTAGTTAAAATAATGATTCTCTATAATGAATCTGCTAGATTCTTACAGAAATCGTTCTGCTTGTTTATAAATGAGGAGCGAACGTGACTTAAGTACCTCAATAAGTCTAAAATATGAAAAAAAGGACTGGAAAAATTCTAGTCTTAAAACTGCTTGTCAGAAAATGTTCCTATTTTTATACATCTAAGAGGGAAACAGACAGTATACAATCGATTTAAATTAAAATTAAAATAATTTAAATAAATTTTTTCATAATTGTGTTAAGTTTGATTTCACAATTAATTTTTAAGAACAAATTTCAAAATAAACTTAAAATTATATAAGAAAGTTCTATGTAAAGTTTTGCAAAGAGCAGATTTAGTCACCCATGGTGTGCTTTTTTATAATTATTATGAAATTACTCAATTAAATATGAGAATTAAAGTGAACGATGAAATATCGAGAAATGGACAATGGTAAAATTTTCCAATATTAAAATTAAAGGAAACGATAAATTATTAAACTGAATATATTTAAGCTACATGTAATTGAAATGTAAGCAAACTATAAGTTAATAAATTGAATATTATATCAGTTATAAGTAATTAAAATTAAAGCAAATGATAAATTATTAAATTGAATATATTTAAGCTAAATGTAATTAAAACTGATGTAAACGATAAAAAAATTGAAAAATTATCTGGTGATCCAACTAAAGCAATAGCCCCTTGAGAGGTTAAAAAATAATTTTAAAGTGATATTTTATGTATGTGTAGATGGTAATATTATTTAATACTTTACTTATAAATTTAATCTATAATGGTTAATGATAGTTACTTTGATCGTTAACTATAAAAATATATAAATTGAATATTTCTTAGTTAAATAAAATGGATTTATTACAGTCGTAGAAAAAAATTCTTCATCAAAAATAGGATATCTTCTATGCAAAAGATAAAATTGTGAATTAAAAAAATTATTGTTCAATAAAATCCAACCATCATTTTCATAATGTTCAAAACAAAGAACACATTGGACGACTTTTTTCTCTCAAAATTTATAAAGAAAGGAAATCGTTAAGAAAATTGGAAAATGTCGGAAATTTTATTACGGACATTATAGAAGAATAAGTTATTTTATACACAGATCCACAAATTTTTACATATCCCTCTTTTGTAACATAGCTGGTATTTTTATAGGTTATATATAAGTATTTTTTCTGAACACAGATTTAAGGAATTCGTTACAGTAATTTAATTATGAGTATAACATTATATACTTCGGACTTTGTAAGCTTGTCATCTTCAATAACTCCTAGTCTAATCAGATCACATTAAGTGAAATTCTGTTTATCATATTGTTTTAATTATTTCAATATTCAATATAAAATTTAAAATGTTCGTAATCTGTTCTTAGTTTCAAATAAAAAGTATATTTTTTATTTCTAAAATGTTGATCTTTTAATATGCTAAAATATTTCCTCAAACATTTGGGTATCTTTCTAATTAAATTTAATCAAAATATGATATCTTCGAATCAAATATTTGTTAAGTATTAAGCCAAAACTCACGAATATTTTGAAATTAAAAAATAATTTCAACGTTGTTTCCATGTTTATTGATTTCAGTACTTTATGTATATTCGTTAAATATCTAGAGAGTTATGATGTGCAATGTACTGAAATATTTTAATAAAATACTTATTAATCAATACTTATTTTTAATTATTAATCAACCATTAAAATCACTTTTTAAGTAATAATGACCATATATTGTATCACAAAAACTTTTCCGAATGTTCAATGAAGAATGTAATTGAAGAGTTAAAATATACAAAGAAAGTAGATAATTGCACAGTTTTTCTATTAACTTTCTTTTTTGGCTGTCCTGAAACGAGCTGAACATTTATTAACATGCGACGTGCTTGAACCGAAACCTCGAAGAAGGAGTGAAGTTAATTCTCTTAAGAGCCGTTTCAGGCATGAAAAAATTATAGTTAATTGGATAAGCTTCAGAGATAATTGTACGGTAAAGTTGAGAAAAAAGTGCGTTATTTGGCACGCAGAATGACAGTATTCAAAATTATTATTAAGCAACAAAATGCACAGAACCACGAATCAGTTAGATATTTAAGTATCAAAATCTCTCTTAAGAAATGCATAGATTTCGTTTAAAAATTACTGTTTCAATTTCCTGAACGTTTTAATTATTCAATAATGTCTCTTTATATTAGCTATATAACAATCTCACTATTAGGCTTTTGGATGTAAAAAATTATATCTCTGTTGAAATTTAGTAAAAATTAAGTAACTAAATTAAATAAAAATTATGAATATAATTCATTCTTCTTTCAAGTAGTTGAATCTTTTATTAAATATAGACAAGAGTCTGATAAATTATATTTGTTTTCTATTAAAGGGGTGAAAAATTCTCAAATTATTTTATTTTTATATTTCAGTTAACTTTGAAAACTATGTTTTTAATTTTATTTAATATAGTTTGAAATTTGTTTAGGCATTGCTTGTATTTTCTCTTTCTTCAACTACTGTTTTTGATTAAATATCAATTTCATGCAAATAATTTGTTAAAGGAAAAAAAAAACTGATACAGAAAATTTTACTTTCTCTTTTGAAATATAATACCGAACATTTGAGCTATAACTTTGTAAGACATATCACCATAGATATCTCTTCTTAACCATAATCAAAACTTGAATGTCCGACATATTTTCTTTGTCGAAAGTTAATTCTGATTGATTAGCTTTAAAACCGTTAAATTGAAACAATATCTTTTTTGTCAATTCCAATTCTTTTCTTAAACATATATACATAATGAAAGTATAAATACAGTTCGTGAAACACAATAGATCTTTTGCTTAATAATACCTTTATTTTAATTAATATCTTATTTAAAAAAAACTTATTTAAAATAAATTATTTAAAAAATAAAATGAGAGGAAAAATTGCTTTTGGATGTAATAGATATCAGATATGTGTGTCTTCTAAGTATGTCTAATTTATTTTATTTTAACTCTAATATTTATTAATTTCTTATATTATTTTAGAAATTACAAATTTTATTTTATATTTTTGTTTTTTTAATTAGTTTACCCTTTATCCTATTTCTTAAGATTTAGATTTATTTTATAAAATTTTAATTTTTTGTATATATCTCCCTAATTATGTTTCGAAATTTAATAGGATTACACACACACACACACACACATATATATATATATATATATATATATATATATATATATATATGATTATAATTATTTTTCTTTTCCGTTACAACTGTTTTATCTTAAATATGAATAATAAAGAGTAATAATTATAAGATACGACGAAATATAGGTTTTATATTTTTAATTTATTTTGAAAGTATGCTCTAATTTATTTTTCGGTTGCTTTTTTGAAGTTAAAATAGCTCTTTCACAAAGGTTTTTTCTACATTTATATCTAGGATTACATGATGCATTTTAAAAATTATATTAAGTGACTGGCAGATTGGCAATTTTTAAGATTTTTTCTTGATATTTTGTTATGGTATGTGAAATATCAAAAAAAAAAAAAATATTTATTAGACTTTGCGTGTAAGTCTTTGATAGTATATTTGTTTCAGATCGCTTTAAAATCAGATATTCGAATTAAAAAGAAGTTTCGAAAATAATTATAACATTGAAAACATAAAATACTTGATTTTTATTCTCTAGTAAAAAAAGAGATAAGTATTCCGAAAGATTTCTATCTAAAAATAACATTAAAAGAAAATACCTGCAGTATAATGTTCAAGATATTAGTCATAATTTGATCGATAAATACACTCAAAGACATTAATAAAGGAAAATATTAGCACAGATTATATTGTACTTTAAATTTTATGAATAAATATTTTACTATTATTAATTTCAGTAACTTTTTTTAAACATATATGAATTTTTTTTCAATTAAAACATTACAATTAGAAACGTTTAAATGCAATAAAAAGCACTGGTTTATTTATTTTTATTTATAACAATATTGAAAGTTTACGGAATGATCAAAAATGTAATTGCAAAAAATGTGAAAATTATTCACGAAAAGTGCCAACATGTATTTACTAGGTGATTCTTAAGACTTAAAGGATAATAATTTAACGGATATATTGTGTAAATATTTCAAATTATAAGCTTTTGATTATAAATAGTAACTAATTTATTTAGAAAAAGATTTATAATGGTATTGATATACACAATTTTATCAATAAAGTTTATAAGATATAAGTTAACTATAGAAGCATTTAATGAATTTTAAAACTACATTAATAAAGATATTAGTAATATAAATTTCAAAAATACAAATAGTAAAGAAAAATGAATTAAAAAATGCGTAACAGAACTTCAAAAAGCGTATATAATAGGTTATGTTGAAAAAATTCAAGTTAATGCATTCATAGGTAAATTTTACTATAATGTAATAAATAGTAAGCATTCAGAAGTAAATAATGCTTTTATTTAGAAAATAATATTAATAATTAGGAATTAATATAATTACAGCTCTTTATAAAAAATTTCGTTTACAAATAAATAACATTAAAAACTCACAGATCTCTTAAACTCCAAAATGTCATAAAAGACTAATTAAATTTAAAGTTTTGAAAACATATATTGCACATTTATTACAAAAGTGGGTAAATTATTGCAAAAATATTACAAAAAAATATTAATAAATTTAATATATCCGCAATTATAAGAACATTTTAGACATTACTAAGAATATTAAAACAAAAATATTTATTCAATACAAAGGAATGATTTTGAAGATCTATTTTCGACAATACATATAGATTATGTTATAAAGCTATTTTAATTATTTATAAGAAATATATTAATAATTTTATTATTTTGAAAATTTAAATTGTTAGTTAATCTAGTACTTACAAAAAGTTATGTAAAATCCAATGATAAAAATGTAAATGGTATTCCACATGGAGGACCAGTAAGCAATAGCTTAGTTAAAATTTATTTGCATAATTATGAATCTAAATATATCGATAAAAATGATTTTTTTAATATTTATATATAAATCGATGAGCTAAATACCTTGAATTATAACAAATATTCTAATGATAAACCTAGGTTACCTTTCTTTCCTTATTATTTAAATTTAATTCAATGAAATAAATATAAAAATGAATTGGAATATTTGGACATAAAAACTGATAGTGTTACTAGCAATAATTTTTATGTCAAGAGGAATGATTTTAATTTTCGTTGAAGCAAAATAACATTCTGAAATAACATCATACATGGATGTATTTTTAGAAAATTTAACTTTTAATTATTTTGTAATAATATAATATTTAAGTTTCAAATTATAAATTTTAAAGAATAAAATTGTAAAAAGTTTTGTATCAACTGAATAAAGGCAGATTATCGTATTAATTTTTTTTTAAAAAAAAACGTGGCTAAATTTGGATAAATATAAATTAAAATAAATTTTGTAGTTTTTACTTAAAAATTATTTTGTAATAATTTTAAGTCATTTTGCTTCATTAAATTTATTTGTATTTAATTCAATAAATGCCGTTATGTGTAATGTATTCGAAAATGTTGAGTTTCGCTTAATTATATTATAATATTAATTTTAATTCAAATGAAATAGAAAAATGCTTTAAAGTTTGCTATTTTTAATTTTTTTGTTTTTTATTTTTAAGTAAATTTGATGAGATATGTAAATATTTTTATTATGTAGAAATACAAAAATCGAAGCTACTTGTTAAAAGTTTATTGTAGGAACTTAAATAATTTGGTTAATGTAGCAAGATTTTGGAAAATGAATGTTGTACTATGACACATTATTTTAAGTAAATTGAAATAAATACACTATTTTATTAAGTTTATATTATTTTTGTTTATTCTATTATAACCTTTTATGCCCTTGACTCTTTGTATAACAGTTTTTAATCAATTTTGTTGCCAAGTAATTTACTTAGGAGAAAGGATTGGATTCATAAATTAGTTTAACCACGTATTTCTCTTCTAAGCTAGAAAAATCCTTTTAAATTACTTTATCTCCCTTATTGACTTCTTTATATCTTCTTGATTCATTGATTTTTAGTAATAGTTTATTTATTATTATGACTTTTGTAAAAACTTGAATCTATATTTATTATAATATTGAGTATTCAAATAAAAATATTAATCATAAGACTAGTTGATTATATATATATATATATATAAACAACTAGTCTTATGACTAGTCTAAATAGGCAACATTTTGGAATTGTTGCTAGAAACCTTCTAAATGGGTTCTATGGTGGCAAGATCCGTTGAACCAGTTAATCTTGGGATTTTTCACAGAATACTTAAAGACAATTCTCATAACTAAATGTGCCATATGCGTTGCTGTATTATACTGTTGAAAAGTGAGTCCAGAATGGTACAAAATGTACGACAACACACGCATTTTAGAATTTCGCGTACTCATCTGCATGTTGCTAGGGAGACTTCGAATCGGTCTGGCTATCAGAGTTTTTTTTTTTAGTTTAGTTTTTATTAATGTCGCACTAGAAGTAAGGTTATTGGCGACTGGCCTCGTAGTTTTGAACCTCGGTCAAGTGACGAGGATGATACCTGAGCTGGCACCCCCTCTCCTAACTTCCACACCACGCCTACGGGAGGATTTTGGGCTCCATCAGATTTAAAGTACATAGTCCCTGATACACGGCTGGTCTTTAGACACCAAGGATCGAACCTACGACTGAATGAAAACTGCCAGCCACGAATCCGAACATGACCACTGAAACATGAAAACAAGACCTCTAGGCTACCGCGGCCACCTGGCTATCAGAGAAAATGACATCCCTTACCAGAATATTCGGTTTTTGTGCTCTACGTGACGTGTGATAATAAGGGTAAGATCCCTAAACTGTTCCAGTTGTTTGCAAACACATTTACGCTGATCGTCAGCTCACGGTACGGTACTCGTCAACAAAAACCATTAATCCTACCTCAGGGTAGTTTCATGCTGATTAAACTCCGCACCTTTATAACCAGACTTAACAGTATATAATCATGAGGAGTAATTGGCAAAACTTTTGGCGGTTTTCTAGTCATTCTTTAATAGTCCTGTGGTAATGTGAGTGCGAATCCTACGCTGAATGGTTGATAGCGACAAAACTAATAATATGACAGCCAATCTGACAATGGTTTGATCTTATTCTGCCGTAGTTCTTGGTCATCTTCTGCCATTCTAACGTCAAAAAACTGATATTACTCATTCAGTTGTTGATAGCATTGTTTCTACCAAAATGTCCAATGATTTCTTAATTTGTCAAATCATGATTTAGTGGTACGGCCTGTTTCAAATTCTGACATGTACTCGTAATGAGCACGATCTGCTGTCGAGGCATTATTACAATCGAAATAAATATTTAACTTTTAAATGCTGATTGACATTCAGGAATCTTTCAAAGCAACCAATATTTATTTATGTTGAGGATATTTTGGCGAATATACTGTATGTACCATTACTCGGAAGCTAGAAAAACACACAAACTAAAACAGCCGAAGAATGCATACGCTAACACAGACTGTTAGAACTTATCTGTAATCAGCCCCAGTGAGCTGCACGTATTTTCGTTTCGAACCTTCAAGAGAGTTATCAAAAGATCACTAGATAATATGTACCGATTGGTTAATTCCGATAATCTAATCAAATGGTGTGATCAATTTTTCAATGTAACAACTTTAGAATATTGTAGTTATTTTTCATACATCCATTAGAAAGATATATTTATATAAATTTGAACATTGGTTCGTCAATTATACAAATCCACTGTTAATCTATCACTCCAAAGATTTGTTTATGTGTGGAAGGAGCCATAAGCATATTCCTGCCAAAATGTTTTTCAAATTCATTTTTGATCATATTTTTCTAACCTCCTTCCTCCCCCTTTTCAGCATTTTTCTGTATTTTCCAGCAGATGCAACAATCTTTTTACCCTAAACCTTTGATGCTCAAAAGATTCGTAGTGTAATGAGTTTTTAACGCAATTTGATTTTTTGAAATGGGTTAAAAATCAATGATGTCACATACATTTTTTTCCAACCCAAATATATCTGCGTTAGTAAAAGAAAGAGTTTGTGTGCCATATTGTGTGTGTGCGTTTGTATTTGGACGCCATAGCACAAAAAAGAAATGACACAGAGGCATAAAATTCGTTACGCTGAAACTATGAGTGATGAGGATGTATATCTCAAAGCGATTTTTTTTTTAAAAATTCTCTTTAAAAATTTATAAACGTTAATGCTAAATTTACCGATAAGACAGATTTTGTTTTAGATGAGCATAGTTCTGGCACACATTTCGTTACGTAAAATCACAGCTTTTCATTGCTTCTGACTATATATATTCACGTAGCTTTTTAAAGCTCTTAATTTTTTAATTTGTTTGTTCTCTGAAACAAAATGTAGTTTTATGGTCATAATTATTTTTGAACATTTATGTTTGTTCCTTTTTTGTTATGTTTGTTCCATTTTCAGCAAAAAACCTCTAGAATTTTGCAACAGCATCTATGATATCCCTAAAATATTTATTCAAATTATCCCTTCTAACTCCTCAAATTACCAGATCAAAAACCTCTAAATATTCTTTTTATTTCTAATGCTAATTAGTTCGTATTATCATCTACTTTTGCTTTCCTGTTTAGCAGATTAAAAACCAGCATTTTTATTTCTTGACCAGGGTTCTATTCCTCACCTCGATTTTCATCCTTTTTACATCTGTACTTTCACTAATTTTAGTATTAAATGAAATCCCTTCTCTTATTTAATTTCTTTTCTTAAAATTACTTTTATCTTTATTTTTAGTAATCTTCTTTTATCTTTTTCTTAAATTCTTAAATATTATCGAAGCGATTTTTTTTGTATTCCTTATGGCATATCTCTTGAGTAATATGTAGCAAGATATAATTCTTGCCCCATCAGATATATCCACGTTTTTTTAAAGGAAACTGAATTTATTTTTGAGAATGTAATTAGTTAACTGTTTTTTTTTCGAAAATAGCGCTGAAAAGCATCAATTTCGTATTTCTTTAAGTGTTTTATTCGTTCCATTCAGAAACATATCGGTCTAAACAGCGCAATATTTATACGTAAGAGGAATGATTATTTGGCATTTTTTTTTAAATAAAGAGGAGATAGGACATCTATGAGTAGATTTTATACAAAATTTTAACTAAGCACCATTTAGCGTGTAATTAGTTTTTTCGGTTCTCCCCTCCACGCCCTGCGACGCATAACTCTGGTGCATAACACACACACACACACACACACACACATATATATATACTTAGTGGTGGCCAAAATTGTGGACACTTTTGGAAATTTTTATATTCTGGAACTTTGTATGTGTATAGAAAACATTACGTTTCAGAAATGGAAAATCATTTTCATCATTTTAAAGAAAACTTAATGCTTAATTCATTACAAAGAATAAAATTCAAATATTTGTATTATAAAATTAGTTAAGAACCAATAATTATCGATAAATATTAGATACTGATGTTTGCAGTGAGTTATCAGCACTTTGTAGGGTAGCCTTTATTTTGTAATACAGCTTCACATCGATTTTTCATTGAGCTGATGATAGTTTTAAATTCTGCCTTCGTTATTACATGATACCAGGAAACAATTATAACCTTAATTAGTTCCTCTTTATTTGATGGGAGCCTCATTCGGACAAGAGTTTTCAAACGGTACCACAAGTTTTCGATTGGATTGAGGTCAGGACTGTGTCCTTGTCAGGACAACAATTCAACACTCTTTGAATTAAGTCCTTATTTCAATATATTTACTATGTGGCCAGGAGAAGAATCTTGCTGAAAAATAAATGCAACATTGTTGGTAAAGAGATCTTTGTTGGAAAGTAAATTTTTGGATCTAGAATAGAGTCAATGTGTTTTCTGGCATTCAGTGTCCCATCGATGACATGAAGGCGACCAGTACCATCTTCTGACCAAATCAGAACACTAAGTGGGTTCTCCACAGTTACCTGAATGCAGTCAGGATGTAGTTTTTCTCATATTCTACGTCTTAAATATTTTTGCCCATCACTATAGAATAGCGATATTTTAGTTTCATCGCACCATATAACTTGTGGCCACTGATCATCTATCAAATTAATGTGTTTCTTTGTCCACTGTAATCGTTTTTTGCGCTGCTATAAATCTGAATAAGGCTTTTTTCGAGGAACTATAACCTCTTAGTTTAACACGTTTACTCCCAGAGTATGCAGGCGATACGCTCCGTGAGTGCTTTCTACGGCCCAACGTATCAAAAGAGATACGCTTGATGAGAAGGCTTTATTTGATTTTTTAATGCTACTATATGACGTTGCAATACCGCAAAATCTATGTAGATAGCTTATTTGGAGTGTTGACCTTGGTGATATGGGCTTGGATTTCACTTCTGGCTAACAGGTGGGGGGTAATTGTTAAAAGCATGTGTTGCGGCGTGGCTCTTTAAATATACTGACATGATTTAAAGGGTGCACTTGCTTTCGGTTTGCTTTTTTTCTTTCTTGCTTGCTTCTCAGAAGTTCGAAGGAAAATTTATGGCCCTTTATGTGGGTTAGGGCTTTTGGTAGCAGATGTTCTCAGCTGTTCGTCTCATTCGGTCAGCTCTTATTTGTAGCGACAGTCATGACGAAAAGAAAGTGTTTATCTGATACTGAGATTTGCGAAATAATTAATGAATCCGACAGTAATGTTAGAGAAAATAATCCAAATCTGTACATAGCCATTAAAGTAAAAAAAAAGGGTGGGGATTAAGATGTGCCCTAAGCTCAAAATCTTGCGTGAAGCTTCAAAATATGTGTGTAAGACATGTGACGTTGTACTATGCATTGAATATTTTTCATAAATATACCATACAGCAAAATAAGATTTATCTTTCATATCTATATATTCCATATAATGGTACATCATTACACCATGAAATTTATGTAACATATGTAAATACATTTGTATTTTCTTAAAAGTATGATTTTTTATGTAATTTTATGTATAAAACATTGAACTTTCGATTAAATCTTTTTTTCTTTTGTACATATTAAGTTTAATGCATTTTAAATAATATATGTAAATACCAAAATATTTTAATAAATAGCCGATTTTAGAGCAATTTTTTTCACGAATTAGGCTTAATATATAAAATCGTCAGGGCACAGCCTAACACTCTGTGGTAAGAAGCCGAGGGCCAAGAGAAGCACTTCTTTTTTCTCCCTCCGTTAGCGAAAGGGTTAACATCTGTTAATCTTCACCTGATTGTTCTTGAACTGACAGAAATACCAGTATCATTCAGATCACTTCTGATGGACGTTGATGATATTCTTCGATCTTGGAGACTCAGTCATTTCATTCTTCTATCATTATCAGATGATTTGCACCTTTTCCTGCTTTGTTTTTTTTATTGAATTCTCTCCTGGTATCGTAAATAAAACTTTCGGACACCCAATGTAGTCACTGAATTACCCACCTGTATAGCAATTTCATCATAGTAAAGATAACTTTCTCGTAACACAATAATCTTACATCTCGTGCTAGGTGTTCAATCTACTCTTTTATTTTATGTCATTGCTTCTTAACTAATAATAGCCCTCGTGTTGCTTCTAATGCGACGTTAATAAAACCAAAACTAAAATTTCTTGACTAAATATTAAAAGTTTTTATAGGTGTTCCTACTTTTAATTTGATTCCATAAGAAAGTCTTCCTTCTACAGGACAAAGCCCAATAATGACTTGTTCTTACTATAAACATGATGTCAGCTCCTACTGGCAATTAATAATATTTGATTGGTTCCCAGAGAAAGAACAGTGATTGGCCAGTAAAGTTAGACATTACAAAACACTTTATATCTGTGTTTGTTTTTTAGATTAAAGTACACACAACTTTTTTGTATATTACAAATATTTTAATTTTGTTTTTTAAATTTAGTTCCATATTAAATATTATTTAAAATGATATATATTTTTTCGCATTTTGTGAAATGTAACATTTAATATATAGGCATTCTAAGTTGATTGTGCTCTCTCGGGTAAGCTTTCTAATACCTTAGTTCAACCCACCAATAGTAATCTAACAGACTCTTACCACTAGTCCTTCCTCGACTGCAACTCAGACTCTAGAACAACTGTTGAAAACACTAGGCAAAATCTTTCTACATCAATCCTTACTCGAACCCTCTACTATAGACTTTAATTCCTCCTTTCTCTTATCTAATACTTCAGCTTCACCTCATCTCACCTACAGCTTCTCTCTCAGATCCTCTTTCAGATACTCTACTCCTTCCGACGGAGTTTATATATTTCTCAACTCGACCGCTTCACCTCATTCCCAACTGCCCTACATACTAACTTTACGTATCACGTTTCATTTTTGGTTGGGCAAAGGTTGTTTAGTGAAAGCAATCAATCTCAATTGAAAGTCCCCAAGGTTAGTGAAGAGAAACCACGAATAGCTGAATGTCACAAATTTTTAAAAAAGATATTTTTAAAAATTACCCGTAAAACACTATGAATTTTTTTTATAATATAGAAGAAATGTAAAACTTCCAATAATACCGATTTTAAATTTATAATAATATATTATTTAAAGAATTTTTGCTTTTTATGAAAAAAAACTCTTACTTATCTTAAGAATAATTAAAATATTAATGTATTCTCAATTATCTTATTATCCATTCTTATTCAAGTATAATATTCTTTGAGTATGTGAAGCGTAAATTTAAACAAATAGTTAGAAAAATATTGCATACCATAATAAAGTATTCAAGGAAATTTTCATATATATTTAATGCTTATTTTAGGAGAAAAATCTCTCCTATTTTAAAATGCCAGAATATACATTGATATATTTTAAACCATTTTAGCTTAATGTAAAACATGGAGAAATATTTCTTCCTGGAATCTAAATTTACTGTTATTTCTTTGTATTGAAGTATTTTCTTATGCTGTGATATAAATACTTTAAGGAGCATACACTTATTCAATTAAGACAATAGATAACTACACAAGAATGAAACAAAAATGGTTTCTCAACGAAGGAAATGTTTATCGAAATAATTTAAAACAACATTTTGTTTTATTTGATGAAGTTTTGATCATTAATTAAGACTTGTAAATTTTGAGACAAAATTTAAGTCACAAAATAAGGATTAAAATCATGTATCATAAATTAATCATTTTCTGAACAGTTGTGGATTATTTAATAATGTATATAATTATACATGAAATAAAATATATATTCTTATCACGTGAACTTACATGAATTGATTTTTCCTTTCCTTTTTTTTTTGTTGCTTATTTTATATTGTTATGCTGAAAAACGTACTTTTCATTATTATAAAAAAATATCTTAAATATAAGCAAAGCTTTTTTTATTGAAATAAATATAAAGAAAAATAAATTACTGGACAAGAGAGAAAATCATTTAATAATGAAGTTTTATGTTATTCGTAGATTTCGTTTTATGTTTAAAAGTAACTCAATTTTTTAAGAATTTTATTTTACCCATATCTGTGTCTCTTGGTTTAATACTATTATTAATTGTACATAGGGTTTGTAATATTACACTGATTAAGAGTTTTGCACTTTAAATATATTAAAAGAAATGTTGAATTTTTTTTTCTCCTATTCACCAAAGCGATTTTATTTAATTAACAAAGATAGTCATTTATTGAGACTATGTAGAGTATTGATAATACTATATAACTATATTATTAGTATATTTAAGATTGACGAATAACTAAATTCAATAAGATGTAAAAAAGATTGAAAAATGAATAAGGTTTTGAAATCAGGAGGATATGTTTGTTAAGAAATTAAATTTGAATGCAGTTCACATAATTCATATACATAATTATAAAACTCCCATAAATATGCTGTCCATTTTACGAAAATTAAATATTTTAAATTTAAGTAGATTTTAATCCAGATTGGTAGCAAACTTATTTTTCGATATGATAAACCTGAAATCATAAAAATTATCCCTTTGATATTCTTAAAAAAAATTCCTTTTATATTCTTATGTTGAAAATGCTTTCAGAGAAAATTTGAGATTCATATTTAAAGTAAATTTACCCTTGAAAATTTAATTTGTCATATATATTACTGAATTAAGTAATCAAATTAACCAATGAAAGTAAAAATAAAAGTATTTCTGTAGAAAAGGTGTGTCTAATTAGAATTTAAACTTCAATGAAACAGGAAATCAAAATAGGTACTTATAAGGGAAACACTGAATTAAATATGTAATAGTATAATCTGGTTACTATAATGTAATAAATAATTGAAGGATAATAATGATACGATTGCAATGTAATATATAAATTAAACTTATATTATATTCAATTAAATTAAAAAATAGCTTTATATACATAGGATTTTAAAAAAAATTTGAATTCTAAATATGTTCGAGAACAGTGTAGATATAGAATATGAAGATATATTTCAAATGATTCCATAGCAATTCATAATGATTCTAAAGTTTCAAATCAAATAACTAAGCGACATATAAATATAATAAATGTACTGACAATAATCAACATTTGTAGAAGGAAAGTACCCATTGGTAAATTTGTAATATATAGAATGATTAATCACATATGAAATAAAAAATACAATAATAATTTCAGAGCTGAAAAGATAATTGAATTTAAGCTTTATAGAAGAAGTTACACACATTACAGTTACATTACAATTCTTTAGATTTATTATGTAAATAAGTTTACTGAAAATTTCTAACAAATCACCCACTTTACAAATAAGAGAGCTGATTATTGGAATATTTCGGCCAAGTATTCTATACAACAGAACTTACGAATTCCAATATTTTTTTTATTGCCGAAAAATTTATTTTTCGATAGAGCAAAGTCAGAATTCAACTAGATAAACTGAATTGTACATGTCTTTCTTTGTCTCAGCATGAAATATTTTCATGTCTTATCTTATGTACATTGTATGTATTTGAATTTTCTAATTTATAATAGCATTATATGCAAGATATATCAAACACATATCTAGAGTGTGAAAACCTTGTTTCCATATGAAAAGATATTTTAAAGATATTGTTCTTTCTAAAGTTTTTCTAGGCAAGATGGAACATAATCAAGATTTCTGTTCAGTTTAAAACTCCTTATTATGTTTCTTTGGTTATAACAAATCGCATGATTCAAGAAATGAAATAAATAAAAGTTGTTCCAAGCAAATTCTGTTGAAGAAATACTTTTAACGTTTGTAGAGTTTAAATTCAGAAAGAAAAAGAGCCAAAGTGACATTTCAGACACCTTTGAATAAGAGTATTTACAAGTATTATATATACTCATATATGCTCTCTCTATATATGTATGTATGTGTGTGTGTGTGTGTGTGTGTGCGGGCGTGCGTGCGTACGTGCGTATGTGTGTAAATGACATATATAAATTGTTGAATACAAAGATATAAAAAAGGCACTATCCTACTATTATTAATTGTTTATTTCGCTATTTGTTTTATATCTAATATTTAATAATTAATAATTCATCTCAAATTGGGTTTGTAATGTTTTTTTAGCCAAAGTCGTGAAAAAACGACATCAATTGGATTTCACTAAGCGATGAATTGTAAGTTAACAAGTGTGAACTTAATTTAGATATTAGAGTTCGCTACATGTCATTATACTGTCATAACGCAGAAAATATATAAATAATTCTGCCCAGTAATTCATATTTCTATAAGATGTTATGAATTAGTAAAAGACTAATTTGTTCAGATAATAAATTATAAAACTTGCATGGGAAATTCCCGCATTAGATGTGATTTTACTCTTTTACATATTTTTATATTGCTATGATTGATTTTCACTAGCAGAGTAGAGAATTAATTATATCTTATTTTACGTTAAAAAAAAATGAGCTATATTTTGCTAATGATCAATTAAGGTAAATCTGCAGAAAAGTACTAACGATTTGACGTTTTTCTTTATTAATGTTACTTACTTTACTATAATTACTTCAGAAAACTCGACTACTTTAATATTCCTTGCACTAAATTAAAAATATGGTTGTATATGTTGCTTGACATTAATATATTTTTAAAACAAACTAATAAAAATTTAACTAAAATATTAATTAAGATGTTTTAAATCAACTGTTAAACTATTTGAATATTATTTACATGCTAATTTTTCCACTGAAGGATTTTATTCTCATTTGCATTGAAATTAACAAAAAAAAAATGAATAATATATCAGAATGTTAAGAAATGCATTACTGTAAAAAGTATAAAAAGATACCGGAAAGAGAATGAGTGGAGCAAAATTTTTGCTTAATTTTATATTTCATTCAAAATAATACATAAGAGGTGTAAATTAAAATAGGGGTACTAAATAATGTCTTTGTTTTGAAAACAATTAAAAAAGGTTTGAAAAAGAATGAGAACGTAAGTACGCGTTTATTTTTTGAACCATCCCCTTAATTATTTATCAAGAATTTAAATTTATCTAATAAATATTTTTATAAAGAATCGTAAGATTTAATTTGGAATGAAAAATCTACAAGATACAAAAGTAAGAGTTAAATTTTCAATGATATGTTGTGAAATAAAGGAATTTGAGTCTGTTCGTTCTTAATTTTTTCCTAATTTATATTTTTATTAAAGTAACTAAATAAAAATCTCAATTTATTTAATTTACTATATAAAATAAAAGTAGTTGTAAGGTTGGATCCTGAATTATAATTTAATGTGTTTGTTTCGTCTTAAAGTTGTTTAAAATTTAAAGTGAAAGCTAAATTTTTATTTCATTTTCAATGAAAGCATCCTTTTATTTTTCCTCGTTCAAGCAGCAAAACAATTAATTAAGGGAAAATATGTTTTATTTTCGTAAAAACTAGATTTAATGCCTGAAAAAATTCAACTAATTATATATTTTGAAATATAGAAGTATTAGAAATGGCGCTTTTTTAAAATAAGTATTTTTAATCCTATGCTTGTTATCTTCATTAATTATATTTCTTGAAGCATCCAACCGAATCTAATAAGAAGTGTTTTTATAAATTTATCAGGTCGACACATTTCTTACATGGAAAAAAGAATATTATAATTTTTTTAAAAAAAAATTATTTGCGTTAATTATCATTTTAATCCTTTGTTAGAAGTTAGGTGAGATAAATATAAATATTTACGAAGGACATTTAACTTATAAGCAAAACTAAGAAATCAGTACAAAGTTTCCTAAAAACTGAATTTCTTTCTTTGTTGGCTTTCAAATGTATTTTCTTTTCTACTTTTTATCATTATTTTTAAAAAGAGAAACATTGTCATTTTATTTCGCTCGTAAAAAAAGTATTTATGATATCTACTATCAAAAGGTAAAAAGGCTTTCAAAGGGTAATGCAGTTTTCATGATAATTGTTTTGATTGTATCTTTTGTTAATTTTAATTGAATAAAGGGATTAATTTAAATTCTTTAAACAAGGTTAAAAACTTAAAGAAACAAAGCATCAAATTTTAAGTTAAACAAATTTGTGCTTTAATTTCAAGCTCATTTGCTTGTTCAAGTGCTGATTATAAATCAATATTTATTCTAGCTTATTTTCATCAAAATAAAAAAAATTAGCTAACGTTTATTCTAACTAAATATCAATTAAAATATTGTATAGATATAAATAAAAAATAAATTTAATGAGGTGAATTAAACATGCTGTTAACGAGCAAAAATACCTAATTATATAAACAGAATGCATAAATAATTTTAACAACTATTTTTTGGGTCTCATGCAACTTATTTAATTTTTTAAAAAAATCTGCATTATTTCGTTTTTTGTAAGCCTATATTTATATTCCTATTGTATCCTACGTTGAGATAAGAAACAATAACAAGATATGATATAAGATATGAATGGAAAGACTTATATATAATGTTAGAAAATATTTCGGTGTCAAGATCAATAACAAATGATAACAATAATAAGATCCAATATAAGATATGAAATGGAACACTTTATACATAATATTAGAAATTATTTTGGTGTCCTTTAAAACCTCCGGGTGTAAATAATGAAATGCAATTGTATAAAAGAGTATTTGAAGGAATATTAAAGCTAAAATATAGAGCTGTAATTTTTTGATTCAAGCATTTTGAAAAAAAAATTAAACGAAAATGGAGTACCTAAAAGGACTCTTTTTATATCATTAATATGAATTTACAATGTATAAAACGATAAACATATCATACAAGAATCTTTTAAATAATCAACATGTTATTAATAAGTGTGTTCAGAAATTTTTAGGCAGAGAGAAGTCTCTTTGCTCATTCTTCGGTGCATTAGGAGACAAACGTATTATAAATATCTGTAAGTAATCATCCGTGTAACATCGCCTCAAATGTATTTGGGTATGGAAATCGAATTAAATACACATGATAATCAAACACAAGCAACTATGTAAAACAGATATTAATTTATTATTGGGACCTTTATTATATGTGTCTTAATGGATATGTGTTGAAAATCCCAAGCTGAGTCACAAATAATTTATTGCCAATAAATTGATTTTTTTATGAAGTACGTGAATGGTTTTCAAAACATTATCTCTGCTACTGATTGTATAAATTTACTATCCGCTGTTATACAGAAAATCTTTTGTATACAAGGCGAAGCTATAAAACTGGTGATAAACTGTTTAATAACATGTATTATAACACTTAATCTCCTTTTATCATATTATGAATATTATTAGAATGAAATCTTATTTCTATGTTTGTTGCTTATTAATTGACATTTGGACGGAAAAGTTGCAAACAGATTTATAATTGCAGAACATTAATAGCTTATCTTCTAGTGTTGACTTGAATTGCTCAAACTGGCTTTTAAGGCATTTTTCACTGATCTAGGAAATCATTTTCTACTTTCATAATGGAATAAAATAACATTCCATAACTTTCTGTATGTTTAAAATAGCATATATACTAATGAATTTCTTAAATTGAATAAATATGAACAAATACTAAAGAAATATAAAATAGAAGAATCTTTATATTGAACTTTAAAATGATAAGAGATTAATTAACTTAGAGATGTGGATGCAATAGCAAAATAAATTGCCTTGGGAGTTTGTATTTATATTAATTTTGATGATTTGTTATAAATTAAAGTTGTATGATTTTCCCACATTTATCCAAAAAGTTTAATGCCTACGCTAACACATTCATGTAACTCATGTATAGATTGAAAAATTATATACATTCTAGTGTATACGAGCATATAAAGAAAACTTATTTGAAATTATTTTGTATTAAACCCTTATAAAAGATGAAGCTAGAGGTGATGTTTTTGGGTTATTTTCTTAAAATTAAAATTTATTTTATGATCAGGACAATTCATAAATATTTTCCTATTACTTTGCACAACGCACATTAAATCACCTAATTTCTATTCGTTGTTAGTTGGTTTGGATGCTGAGTTATTAATAAAATAGTTTAATTTCAAATGACGACTGAAGTGCTTTAAATGTTTACAGTAATCAGGTGAGTTTCTTTATTTGGAAAATAATTCTTTAAAGAAATGTTTCTTAGTGCTCAAATGATGTGTAATCATAGTTTAACTTTCAATTTCTCTTTTAGTTTGGGTGCATCTGAAATGAAGCTCTGTTAATAGAATTTCAATGCATAATTACATCACTCGTTTGTTTTAAAGAATGAGCGCATTCTTTTAGCGGAACTAATCCAAAGTTAGAATACTAGACAATTGAAGAGTCATTCCTAGTGAAGCTTTTCCCCTTTCATTGAATTAAATTTGAAATTTTCTTGCTACTTGTCAAACCTTTTGTTTGAACTGAATATTTTCTTTAATTCTTAAGATGAATGAATATATAAATTTAAAGTTTGAATCGTCGCCAGTTCATTGATGCATGAAAATCGTAGAAGTTTAAAATTAATTTCTCTTTTTTTGAGAAATATTCATGATCCAGTTATTGTTTACATTCAAATGGAATACTATATATTTTATTTTATTAACAACCAACTTAAATTAACCTTTTATATTTTCTAATATTATGAAATCGAAGATAGAACAATTAACTTTATTTACTGCAGACAATTTACAAGTTGCAAAAATTACTCAGTTTACTTAAAGATGGGAATTAACAGTTAATAAAATATAAAAAGAAAAACAAGATAGTTTAAATATTACAAATTGGATTCTTTTAAAACCCTTAATAACTCATTTATTTAAGGCAGATACATTAGACAATAAAAGTAACTACATTTTACATCTTCAATGTAAAAAATTTAAAATAAGAGTTGTAGATTACATTTTAATAATTATTGCCTTTAAAATCTTTACCAATATAATTTTTAAATCATTTTAATGTATCTGCAATTCTCTTATTTCAATTTTGGCTAGAGGTTTGTTATGGATATGTTATTTCTTGGTGATGGAAAATTAGTACTAGCTTAATATCTATACATAGAAACAATTTTCATAGTTTATAAATGTAGAAACAAACATCAGATTAACAATTTGATAGTAAGGTCATAATACAAAGTTCACTGAGCGTTTGCAATGATAATTAATGGTGATTAATAATGGAAACAGAATCTTTGTTCAGAACCTGCAATTGTGTGCTTTCCCGTAAGGTCATTAATATAAAGGAAAAAACAATACAGTTTTCGATAATACCTATAGTTGCTAAGCATTGACCACATATCACGATCTTAGGTAAAAGTTTGGCTACTAAATGTTCTCAAAACGTTGGAATTTTGTCGATATTTTGAAGGAAAAAAATCATGAAAATGTTCTAAATAATTCATGAATACATCCCAGATATTCTATTTTGATTAACATATTCTCATTACGTTATCACGTAATACAACATAATAAATTTCGTAGCATTTTAATAATTTTGTTTCATAGATTTTGACTCTTAAATTCTGACTTTAAGAATAATTATTTAGAGTTAAGCTATATTAATTCTTCCGCCTGAAACATTTGTAATCGTAAGACACTGATTATTTATACATTAAAATTTATTATATGTATAAAACTTTGATTACTCGGTTATTTTAAATTACAAAGTTAATTTGTAATTTGTCTGATCAAATCATGTTTCTATAAATTAGTATTAATTATTAAATCGTAATGGGTTGAAAGTAAATAAATACTAAATTTTAAAACTTCTTTGAAAGAACAAATTGATAGAAGGAAGGAAGAAAATGATGAACTTAATCAGATCAATGAAATTAGCTGCACTTCTACTGCTAAAGTCTGAGCACATACATACTAGATTCAAGTGAAATCAATTGCTTCTATCTAACACTCTTTAAGTAAAATGATCATTTGAATTTTAAATAAGTTTGCTTCACTGATTCTTTTAAGATTTCTTGAAATATAATAAATATCCAGCAAGATGGTGAGTGTGTCTACAAAAGTGCTCACAGCTGAGACATTTTAGGGCCGGACAAATGAAAAAAACAAAGCAAGTTTAATAGACCAATTTCAAAATTTAACTTTTACCATTACATTTCAGTCAATGATGAAACTTGTCATGATATGAATTTATATCTCTTGAGATTAGTAGCAGACATTATTTTGCTATTGATTTAAATCTCAAACCTTACAATGCTTTGAGATTTTTTGAGACTATGGAAGAATCGGTAGATGTTTTCTGAGTTTTCTGACAGGGGCACATTTAAAGAGTTATGTTAATTTTTGTTGGTCTGGTTTACTGTTGTAAATATATATATATGCTTACATACAAATATGCATAACATATGCCATGTATAACACATCATAGTACATAAACATATGCGTATATGACTACACAGCATTCATGACACAATATGTATCATGTTGTAAGAAGAATATTACATATATAAATAAGTTGAATGCATATATGTATGTATGACTTTTACATGTTATCATGATATATTATGTTGGTTGCATATATATTATCAGAGTAATATGTATGTAATATAATATTAATCCATATGATATGCATGATATATAAATAAAACATAAATCTTACCCCCATAAAATATTAAATTGCTATTATTTATAATAATTAATAATATAATTATTAATATAATACATAAATTAAATTATAACAAAACTGCTGTAACAGAAATTAAAATAATCAAAGATAGCCAGATAGGAATTACAATATTTTCCAAAGTAAGAGTTAATTACAAGTGATAAGACCAAAATGCACTTTTAATATCATCAAACAATGTATATTATTTAATACAGACAAAATTCTAAAAATCATTGCAACTATATTTAAGAGATCAAATCATTTAAATCACTAGAAGAATAAAAGCAATAATTAAGAACAAAGAAATGTAGATAATGTAAAGAGAGTATTACTATTCCGTGCTTTCAGATTTAGACAATATTTATTTGGTATCCAGCAAACCTTTTTACATTTTAGTAAATTACATTGAACAAGATTGTTATGAAACAAAAATAAATTAGAAATGTACACAACTAAATCGAGAACTCAACAGAAGGAGAAAAGTTATAAGCAGAAATGGTCCTATTCATTTTAGATCTAAACTTCTAATTTAATGTATAAAATAATCTAAATATTTTTAATAGCCCTTACAATTTTAAAAAAATAATTATAATAATTATATAATGCATGTCAAAAATAAACATTTTTGATTACATATGTAGCTTACACAGGCATCTCACCATGCTTCTATCATAAGACAAGATTAACACAGAAACAAACAAAAAGCATAAAGGTAATTTATTACACCTTCCACACAACAAATAATGCTACAAAAGAATTTTTCAGCAAAAAACATCAAATTCCCAATTATAAAGCGATGCGATTTTAAAAAATGCCGCAATCCAACCATTTTCTACCAAAGGAAAAAATTACAGTCAAAATAAAATATTGGCTGATTAGTTTGAGAGAAAAAATTACTACTTACAATTATTTATCGTAAAATTAAATAAAAAAGTATTTGAAAAAAAAATATAAAAATGCAATGATAAAGTACACATATTTATACATATATACAAACACACACATATATATACAGTACACATATATAATACTATCTTTAATTATTTTATTGAGTAAGTTTTCTTTCCCCATGTTTTATCTTTTGCAATTAAAAATTCATTTTATTATATTTTTCTCAATCTAATAAAGTTTCTTTATTATGTTTTCTGCTCTATAAAATTTTAATTAATTTATTTCACTAATTTTTGTTTTAATACAAAATACTGAATGTAACCTGGACATACAAATTTACAAACGCACGCACCACAAATATATATTACAGATTAGTTGCATTCAGAAGGAAAACATTATTTATACAGGTCAACAATAGATACAAAGATTGTAGTAACATTATATATACCATATATATATATATACTCTCTCTCTTATATACTCTCTATATCTCTCTATATATATATATACTATATATCACTATTAGTTAAGTTGAGATCACTATACTATGTAACAAAATCTCCCAAATGATGCAGAAATGTTTTCTCTGAAATAAATTTTTAAAAGCAATTTTGGGATTTGCACATTAAAGGTTTAATTAGGTTCAATGGCGATTGTATAATGAATAGAGGTTTTGATGATAGATGAAATAAGTTAAATAAAGTACTGACTTAATGAATAAATACATTGGGCGCATTAATTTATTAGAACAAACAGGTTTAAGTTCACTAGAATTTAGCATACCTCTAAAATTATGACGGTATCCCAATGATGTAAGTATGATATACTAAAACAGAAGTGTGTTTGTGCTGACTCCTTGAGTGTGGCCTTATCTCTTTGAATGTCCGTGACTGTATTTAGGAACGTCGAGGATAATGTGCCAAATAATTGAAGAACTTCGGCTGTGATTTAGGTTTGCTGCCAATGCAGATGGATGGCAAGCCACAAAAGAGAAAGCATCTTTCCCTGATTGCTGTTTATACTTCCGAAGGTTGATCATTCAATGACCCTCAACGGCTTTCATGTAAAATCAAATTCTCCAAAGGGGCAATCCCAAATTTAAATAACTCATTTCATGTTCGTAGGATCATACTATCTTAAGTATTACTTTGCACTTCCATCCTCCGATAGAGCCTGAAGATCTCGGCAGTTCATGGCAGATTCATCCAACTATCCTTATCTCTGGGAATTTCTATATGTTCCTGGCTAGGTGTGAGTGCAAGGCAGATATCAAGGAAAATTTAGCTTCTGATTTTATTTCGTCAGAAAGTAGATTTAGATCATTTGCTGGCTTGATACCAGGGTCGGAATCATTGTAACTCTTCCTAGATGGCAGAAGAAATCTTCAATACTTTGTAGGTATACCAATTTTTATCTATAACTATAAATTATATCTTAAACCTAGTAATAAATATTTATCGTAAAAAGTATTTTGAATATAACTCTTAAACCTATATTTCTTATCTTTATGAAATATAAATTTGAAATAAAATACGGTTTCTGATTTACTTCAGTTCAGTCTCATTTACTTCTGTAATTAAGAATGTTCCTTGCAATCTTCAGTTCAGAAGATTGTGGTATAGGTGGATGAGCCATGTGTTTTCATTGAATTATTCACAGCATATTTATTTTATACTTTGAAAATAAACTAATGTGACATTTAGGATGATACTCGACATTTCGAAGACAATGATGCTCTTTAAAAATAAATGAAAAATATATATTGGACAGTTTCATAACAACTCCCAAATAATTGTTTGACTCTTCAATGTGTTGTTAACCTTCGTTTATAGAATCTAAAATAAGCTTATATTACTAGCACGTGAAATATTATTCTGCATTCAACCATGATGGTAAGTACCCAATTTAAAATTAAACATTGAGACTGCTTACACAACTCCTTTTTTCACATGTCATGTCACATTTTCCCCTTTACTAACTTTACTGACATCATTACGGTAAGAGTTGAAGGATATTTATACTAGATCGATACATTTTGTTTAGATTTTTTTGTGCAAAAAAAAATTACGAATGTTTTTCACATTTCGGAAGACATTTTTTCTGAATTCTTAAACTTTGGAATGTTTCAAAACATTTTAAAAAAGGGACTTGATAGATTTATTTTTGATTGCATATTAAAATATTTGGAAATTTTGAATGTGCGTTTCTGAATTGAAGGGATTATTATAAATAGAATTTTTAGAAAAAATAAAAATATTAATTGACATTCGGAAAATGTGTACGGATTTATTTATGATTCTAATTTTAGTTTTATTCATTTATTTGAAATCAGAATTTAATTACACTTAATCCAATAGTACGATATTTTGAATATTACTAGAATTTGAATTAAAATATATAGGTTAGCTATGAGTTATTTTTTTAATTAATGCTTACAAAATTTGAACTAGTAATGCAATTACTTTTTCCAGTTTAAAGATTCGTTACATAGGAACTAATTTTACATTGACTGTTTGATATAATTCATAAAATCTATAAGTTATTAATTGTAGTTTATATATAATAGAAATCGAGTCACACATAAACAAGCTTTTACATTTATTCCATGAAAACATTGATTTTACTTCAGTTTTTTTTTTTTTTTTGCTTTAACTACCTTTTAGATGTAATTAATTTACAGCAAAGAAAAGATCTTTAATTTCGTTGTTGATTTTTTTACAAATACGTTTTAATGCACAAGTTAGATTGCGGGGAATCAAAATCCCCCCCCCCAATGAATTCGTTTGAATTCGTGCAATCTTCATTACATTTATCTTCTGCATTAAGATTTGCAATTAAAAAAAATATTATGTATCATTAAAAATTATCTCCTAAGACTAGGTGTTAAATCAAAATTTGACGTCATACTTAAATAGAAGCTTTAATATTTTTTGATTTTCTCTTAAAAACTACTTTTATTTATTGGGTTGGAGGGAAAGTTCTGTCGTATTTTAAATAGGCAGGTGATTTTTCTTGTAAATAAAAAAAACATGTGGCTAGTGAGTCATTAAGATTTTTTTTGTTCTTTTAGCTGCTGCATAATATAAAAGGAGTCCTTTTTTACCGTTCATCATTTACTTGTGATATTTAAAGTGAAAAACATGTCAGTAGATAAAGTGCATTTACGACACTGCATTTTCTATGAATTCCTAAAAGGAAGCAACGCATAGGTTGCATGTAAAAATTTATGTGCGGTATTTAGAAAAGATATTGTAAATGTTCGTACTTGTCAAAGATGGTTTAGCAAATTTCGTTCCGGGGATCTGAGCCTCCAAGAAAGAGATCATTCTGGACGACCATCTAAGATCGATAATGATGTTTTGCGATTCATATTGGAAAATAATCTACATTTAACAAGTCGAGAAATTGCAGAAGAGTTTGGTATTCATCATACAACTGTTGGAGATCACATTAAATCTCTTGGGTTTGTGTTAAAGCAAAGTGATTGGGTTCCACATGAATTAACGGAAAAGAGTTTGTCTGATCGTGTAAGAATGTGTTCGTCATATCTGATTAGACACCTTGTGGAGCCGTTTTTGGACAAGCTGGTTACTGGAGATGAAAAGTGGATTCTTTACGAGAATATTAAGAGAAAAAAATCTTACTGCAAACCAGGAACACCATCAGCAATAGTTCCAAAACCAAGTATCCATCAACGAAAAGTACTGCTTTGTTTGTGGTGGGACTGGAAAGATCCAGTGCACTAAGAGTTGCTGAAACAGGGAAAAACCATTAACGCGAATCTATACTGCAATCAGCTGGATAAATTGAATGCAGCTATCAAAGAAAAAAGGCCAGCATTAGTGTCCAGAAAAGGAATAGTGTTCTACCACGATAATGCTCAACCGCATACTGCAATGGTGACAAAACAAAAACTGAATGCGTTAGGAGGGGAAGTCCTTAGTCACTCACCGTATTCACCTGACATTACACCATCTGATTATTACCTGTTCAGATCTCTGTAAAATTATCTAACGGGGAAAAAAATCAAGTCTTTTGAAAGTGTTTCTAAGGCAGTTGCTGACTATTTTAACTCCAAGGACGAGAACTTCTACAAAACAGGAATTTACAGGTTACCTGAAAGATGGCAACAGGTTGTAACAAATAACGGAGCATATATAATTGATTAATATTAAACACATATTTTTATAAATGAATTCAAATATTTTCTTTAAAATACGACAGAACTTTCCCTCCAACCCAATATTATATAGTGTTAAAATATTGGAAATATATATATATATATATATATATATATATATATATATATATACAGATTTAGGAATTTAGAAAAATTAACACAACTTTTCTAAAAAAAATTATTTTGAATAAAATTTTAGTTTGTTTTTCCGACAAGCAACGTGCTTAAGATCCAGTTATTAAAATAAGAGAGACGTTCCAATCTCTGCGAGAAAGTGTTTTTGTACATTTACACAAATGTAAATGAAAAGGGAAAAAACGAATTACACATTTTTACATTTATATTAAGTATATCAGAATTTAAAAAGGTGCCAGAATTTAACAAGTTTCCAGAAAAGTTGATATGTTTTGAAAAAAAAACACGGAAAACATTTCATAACTTTTGACAAGAAAATAAATTATATGATTTAAGCGATTCAATTTGTAATGATTAGAATTTCCTAAAAACTATTTCTTTGGGAATATTACGTTTCGTAAACCTCTAATGATCTAAAAAATGTTGGATATTACAAAGGAAATTATATTTTTCTGACGAATGAAACCAAGAGCACCAAGGTATAATTTAACTTACTTTAAAAGTCATTTTATATTATGAGGTTTCAAAACACCCAATTACAATTCCTTTGAGTATAATGGCGCAATAAGGAAAAGTGAAATTCTTTTTCATTAAAAGAATGTTATGATTCCACAAATTACTGAAAAATATTCGCATTTAAATTTTATTCCATACCATTTATTCCACTCAGCCCTTGATCTTTATTTTTAATTTGTATTATTATGTTATCTCCTATTATTTAAAAAAATGAGTAAGGATTATTTTCTAAGTAAATCATTTTAAAAAATGTGTTCATTAATCTTTACATTAACAGAATTTAGTGTTAAAATTATAAAAGAAGAAAAGAAATAATTATAATATAATTTTTATTTTCCCCAGTATTTAATAAGGTATTAGAAAATATATAAACTCTTTAATATAACTTTATATAAAACTTATAGTTTAGTTTTAATAATAAAATAAATATCCTAAGTTGTTTTTTATTTCATTTACTGAAATAAAAATTATTTCTTAAGATTAAACCCTAATTTGATTATTAAAAATTTATTTTAGTTTTCTGAATTATTTCTGTATTTTAAAATAAAATAGCAATTTAAAAACTCACAACCAAATAAATTTGTTTATTAATCAAGCAGTTTTAAATCATCATAAGCGTTTGGATAATTTCCCGATTAATTTCCATCTTCTATGATGATATATAGGAAAACTTTCGATCTCAATCTATTTTTAATTACTATAAGAGTTCCAAGCTTTAGTTTTGAATGAGACTTAGAGCCTCTGTAGTTAGTAGATAATTCTAATTTCATAGTGGATTCTGTATGCTAATAGAATCATTAAATACTCATTGAAACTTTTCGTGATCGGTAGCTTTAACAAGCTAATTATAGCTTAGTGTAATTTAGATTCGTTAAAGAGTGATCTCTTACTCTGTAAATTACTTAACACTTAATTGAAATCGTGATTTAAGTTCGTCGCTAATTAAATCTTAAGTTGTTCCGCAAGTACTTTTCCCTTTGCTTCTTTCATTTTACTATCGTGCGATTGAAGTAAGTACTTTTTTCACCAGTTACACCCAAATTCAGAAGCTGAAGTACCTATCGAAACTAATTAGGTGATGCACAATTGATTTGTTAAAATTTTCTCAAAAGTATAAAAATAGTGGAGGAGACAGCATTTTGTACATTTGCAAATCCCTTCAATTGTTAGATCTCGAAATTTTAAAAGCTGTTGATGATAGAAAAGTTGACGGAACATGTTCATCAGTGTTTGTTCTGCATTTTAATCAAACGTTAAGAAATAATTTATTTCTGAAGGGTTAACTAAAGCATATGAGTTTTACAACTGGGAGAGGTGGAAATTATATGATGAAATATGTTATTAAAAATTATAAAAAAAAATTCAATAAATTAATGCTGTCATTTTATTACATAATATTACTGGTCTGTAGATTATTTATACATTAATTAATAGCCATTTCTTATTTTTTCAAGTTGTACATTGAGCTGAAATAAACAATTGCATTGGAGCGTTTATAATATGTTACTTGAATTACATGATATTAATTCTGAGTTAATGAGAAGGCCTTATCCTCCTATTTTAGTACAGAAAAAGAGATTTATTTTAATCTCATTGCGAGTTTTATATATTTGAAATATTTCATTTTGATTAAAATTACAATTAGAGTATAAACTACGAGTAATTTGTTATACGTTGTTGCATCGAATAAAAAAGTGTATTGGCAGTTCGTTAATGTTCAAATGACTGCACAGTAGTTTTGCATTCATCTTCATTTCTGGCATGACATCTCCACATTTAAAAATTATGCAGAAAACTTCCTTTAATGTATTTTAATAATGTCTTAAGTATGAAGAGACGATCAATTGAGGAAATTTAAATTTACTTTTCTTACTAATAATTTCAAAAAATTCCTCGTTTAGTACTTTAAAAAAGGGCTTCTCGAGGAGGCATTTCTTTTCCTTTTTCCACCAATTTTTTTACAGATAAAACTAGCAGCATATAAAAAATTGCCTATATCACATGGATCATTCTTAATTTACTCACTAATTATGAAATATTTTCAATGATCTCCTGTATGTTCTCCAAGAATCTAATTCTGAACATTGAAGTCTCTCTCTACCATCAAAAATACTAGATTAAAATTCATGTTAGAATCCTTTACAACCAGAAGCTGCAAAGCACTTTGTGTCATTTCCAATTCCATTGCGAAAAAAGTTTGTATTTTTCTATAAATTATAAAAGTATATCACATGTATTTATGGGACTGCAAACCTGACACTGAAAGATATCTAAATACTGTACTCAAGGGAGACTTTTCATGTTTGCTTCATAAAACCCATAAAACTTTCATCCAAGAAAGCACCATCGATTACAAAACGGTATATTCGTTGATGATATATATACGAGAAATGTCTTTTTTTTTATCAATGCATGGCCAAACGTATATTGATAATGTAAAACTTACATTACGTATAATGTTGTCCAGGTAATTTCTTTAAATAATTCTTAAGTTCGAAAACTTTCATCAATATGAAATTATTTAATTTAATTTATTCAATAAAATTTGTTCCATTATTTGTTTTTAAGTATTTCCTATGGCATTCAAATTTGTAGATTTCATTATCTTAAAAGCTACGTACTATTTAATGATTCACTGTTTTATTAAAGATCCAACAGTTAACAAAAAAACCCAATCTTTTATATTAGTTTATACCATCATTTAAAGTTGTATACCTATATTTGAGAAGAAATATTCTTACAAATAAATGTTGTATTAAGTTAAAAGGACTAAGACTTTCATATTATTGTTTCACGGAATATCTTATACCTCTGCCATGTTTACAAAAGTATTAGGTACTCAGACTGTTGTTAAGAAATGATAATTAAAAATATTTCATTTAAAGGTTCACAAATCAAATTTTTAGCATTACATTCTACTACGTATATCATATATAATAAAGTGCGAATGTACGATAAAATAATGCTATGTTATATATGTGTGTGTCTAAAGTAATTGTTTACCAGAAATAGAATGTTAAAAGGTGACGAAGAAACTTACTAATCCTCTTACTGTTACGATAAAAGCCTAATGCTATAATCCCATGTTATCAAAAGTGATTCGGAATAAGTCTTGCCCCCTTCTTGGTAAAGTAAATGAACTGCCACATTTTTTAAGACCTTATCTTCTATTTTCTTTTTAAATACTTTTCTTTTTTTATAAAGCAAAAAATTAGTATTTTGCTTTATTTAAGTTGATACTTTTAACATCCAAACTCATTTATAAGATTTGATATTATTTTTGTAAAACTTATCTAAATATATATTTAAGTTCAATAGGACTTTCACATTTTGAATGTTTTAAAATTTATTAATTGGTAACGTTTTTGTAAAAATTTTCTTTTAGACCTTTATAATTTTTATTTATTTCAAGATTTGTTATGTGTTTCCTTTTTTAAGATTCTCTTACTATTCAAAAAGCCTTTCCCTCTCCTAACAGCTGAAATTTTTTGCTTATAAGGTTATTTCCCTCATTTTTTGAAAATAAGATACTCTCTTTTTTTCCTTTTTTTTAAGATTTGAAACATTCCTACTTTTATTAGTTATGAGAAAGTATTAAATAATGTTAGCAAAGTATTATATTTATAAAGAAACAAATTTTTAAGAGAGCTAAAGTTTTTGTTACATTTTGAATGATATATTAATAAATAAGATGATTTAAAGCAATAAAAAACTTAATGTTCCAATTAAGATTTAAAAAAAGCACACAAAAAAAATCTTATTACTTATGAATATTTTAAAAACTTTAATATCCGTGTGCATGTGTATATTTTCTATGTTGCATTTACTTTAAAAATGCTACTGAAATATAAAGATGGCTGTTTACGAAGTTTTCAAAAATATTCCTCGCATATATGTGATATTAGCGTATATGTTTCATTTTAGCGAAATAGCAGCATGACCTTCGCTGCAGACATCTGCACCTTAGACCTCTTGGGAGTGATGGGGAGTGAGTCCTATCCTTTCCCCCTTTGCTTATCTGTTTGGTCTGTAGATCATATCTTTAGAACCAAGATTCAATCATAGTTACAAGACGACTAAAAATTATTTTTGCTTTTCTGTAAAATATTCAATATCTTCCTTGACAGGTCGCTCCAAGTTTGCTTCTGAAAAAGAGTCAATAATCGTAGAGCCCAACGTGTTGATACCTTTGACACGTGCAATTCTATGTGAATTATTTTCTGCGTAATAACCGTAGTTAAGATCAGTCTCATTCATGATCATTTCGATGGTTGCACTTCAATCTAATAGATTTAAATTCTTCACTTGCTTCACTGTGGTAGCATCGTCCGTGAGTTATGGTCTTCCGTTTCTTGGATCGCCTGTAAAACACATAAAGATTGTTTGAAAATTTCTTTTCTACTCGACTATTATTTGCATAAACATCCATCCTTTCTTCGTGGATTTTGCGTACACTGCAAATTTTCAAATAAAGGAACTTAGTCACTAACTCCTCCATACTCGGTTTATTTTAACTTATGGGTCCCTAAAATCAAACAAATAAATATTAATAAACTGTAATTTACACGATTCTGTACTCAAAGATACGTTTAAATTCTGAATAAATATTTTATCCAGGTACCGAGGATAGTTCCTAGTAATACCCACTCGTATCATTCATTTATTAGTTTAGGTGATATGAAACGTAACAAGGACTTCGGATGTGCTGTCTCTGGTTTCTGTCAACTACCTGAAACCACTTTAGGAATGGTTATAATAAAAAGAAATATTTTAGAATTAATTTCTTTTCCTCTATTTCATAAATTCATTTAATGTCTTGGATGATCATAACTGAGAATAATATTATTTGAGATTTACTTAAGTATAGTGCCACAGTTTTGTATCGTTAGTGAAACCTATTTATTGAAGTTAACTTTAACTTGAATATCTTCTTTTTTCTTTCAAAAAAATTCATAAATAAATAAAATAATTTAATCTAGTCTTAATAAACAGTAATAAAAATTAAAAACATAAAATTAAATCAAATTTTGAAAAGAAATTTTTTGATAATTGAGTTCTTTGACTTTAAGTTTTTTTAATGTCATTTTAATTTAGATTCTTTTCTTAACGATTTCCTATTTGATTCTGATTACTTTGAATGAAAATAAACTTTACAGGGAGAAAAAGTACGATTTTCTGAAAACTATTTAAAAAAAAATATTTTTGCACTATATATATCCAGTTTCAATATTTGTGATAGTTTTAAGCAAATATTTTGACACTTATATTTAGTCGGTGCAAAATGTCAAGTAAAAAGAGTTTGAGAGTCCTATTTTTTTAGAAAAGTTGATTAAAAGTTTTTTTGTCATATCTTTTTTTATATCTCATGCATACCAAAAATATTAAATCTTTTATTGGAATCATTTTAATTTTTGATTTAAATCACATTACGCTCTTCAGTCTAGATATTTCTGCGATTTTCAGTATAGAATATACTAAAGGTGCTTAACGTCTTACATTTTTCTTGCCAACTTTGGAAAAGAAATTATATATATATATATATTTAAATTTCATATTTACTTGCGGTGTTTTTACTATTAAAAAGTAATGCGAGTAAGTTAAAATTCACAACATATTCATTCATCATATTAATTTTTGACTTCAACTTTTTCTCAATTTTTGATTTTTAAGCAAAATAAAGGTTTTGAAAAAGAAAGCTCAGAATTAATTATCAATTTTACAGATGCTCTATAAAATATTTTCAAGAATCATCTCCTTCATTTTTATTATTGTTTGGGAATAATATTTCCTGAATAGAAATTGTAATTATTTACATTTCGTTTTAGTTTAAAAAATAATAAAAAAGCACAAGAAATAAGCTCAAAAAATAAATGGAATTTTCAAGATTTCTATTTTTCTTTTGAAGCAGAACAACTTTAAGATTTGAGAAGAAATTTTAAAAAATAACCCATGTTTCAAAAGTAATATTAGATGAATTTCAATCAAAACTTTGCGAATACTCGTATTAAAAAGCAATCATTAACTATAGTTGATATCATACGAATCGGCTTTTTAATTTTTTCTTGGTATTTAATACATGAGTATAAAATAAAGTTATAGTGCTATGAAATCCTTAATAATTGACAAAATAATGGAAACAGAAGCTTAATTTTTGAATTATGTAGAAAATTTATTTCAATCGTTTTGTATAACATAACCTAGAATTTTTCAGAACTTTTAATGCTTCGCTTGTCTTAAAAAAATGTGTTTCAAATATACCTTAATATAAATTTTAATAGAGATATAATACTCATAAGTGTAATGTATATATTTAAGTGCCATAACCAGTGAATAAGTTAAAACTCATGCATTACTAAGCTTTTAGATAATAAATCTCATTAAAATATCTAAGATGGGTTGATTCCTACATTATTTACTTTAGCTTCTTTGGGTCATATGTAGCATTTCAGGTTTCAAACTTCCAAATGATTCTAGAATTCAGAGTTTGAAGAACAACTTTTTTTATTCCTTTATAATTTGGTCCATTTCATGAGTTCTGTCCAATTTCATAATATTTGTAATAAAATGTACTTCATTTTCCCATTGCCATCATCCAAATCTGATTAGTGAATATAATAAGGCTCTTTTATTTTCTAGTGTACACTCTAACTATACATTTCCCAATTGTATTGTTACATTTTAAGAAATACTGTAAACTTTACAAATTAAGCTCACTACTTACTACCTTATTACATTATATTTAATCTAATGAAGTCTTTCGCCAAGAATAAGTATCCCAAATATGGTTTAGTTTATCTTGTATAAATCGAAAAAAACTAAAATTATTGCTACATATTAAAGCTTTCATCCTCTTCAATTTAATATTTCAAACGTATTTAAAGGGTTATGACTTTATAAACAGTTGCTTAGTAATTCGTTAACGTCTTAAAATGTTTTAATGTAAAATGTAGAAGATGAAGTTGTTTTAATTTCATATTAGATCTATGGAAAGATTTCTAGACTTCTTGAATCCGCCTTTTTCACCAGAAGACTCGTAATTTTAAACTGAATATTTTTACGATATTTAAGATAAGAATATAACTGCAATTAAATTTACACCTTACTCTTCAAATGCGACACTGCCTTATAAGAAAAAATGTGAGCTACATAAATTGTGCAGCAATTTTTTTTTCCTTGATATTTTTGTACGTTTAATGAAATCGCAAATTTAAAATAAATCAATTTTTAAGTCATGATCATTAATGTTACAAGAAAGTTTTTTTTATCAGATGATCTTAAATTTTTCCTAAAGTCTTTTCAAAACATTACAAGAATCTCCCCCATATTTTTTTTTCAGGACTTCATTCAATGTCTATCCTTAATGTGCCGTGGAACGATTCAGGAAAAACTTCAATGGGCCTTCAAGCTATACGATCTCAATGGGGATGGTCGAATCACCAAGAAAGAGCTCACAGACATCGTTTGTTCAGTGTACGCCCTCATGGGACGTAGGTCTTTCTCAGGAGCCGAGGAGAAAGCTCTGAGAGATCATGTTGACAAGACATTCCTGGTAGGTATGATCCAAAACCACAACATGTGTATTCTAAAATATTTTATTGGCTTCAAATATGTTCAATGAAGCATTTTCTCATAAAATGAATTCACAATTACATTTAAACACATTATTCTATACATCAAATAATAAAATTTAATCGAAATTGCCGATGGAAAAATAAGCAGAACCTCGTGAATCCCAAATGAATCATCAAAACTCTTTAACCTAATCAAAACTAAAATGATTAACTACAACAATTAAATTGAAGGCTGTCTAGAGGGAAGTCTTTTCGAAGGATCCAGTGAAATACTCTAAGCCTCAGTTAATTGGAAAATGCATTGGAAATAGACAAATTTGATCAAAAGAAATGGCTGTCGTTGTGAAGTTAATTGCGTCAATCTAATATGCTGCGAGTACATTCATAATCAGTAAAGATGGAAATGATTAACTTATCTATATAACGTTATGAAATTACATAGAATTATTTGTAATATTTAGAAGTCATCCTTATTATAATTTGACACAAATAATATGAATAATATAACTAAATTTTTTTCTTTAGTCTCTAATTGAGATAGTAAAATAAATGAATAGCTTATGCACTTAAAGTTGTAAAAGTATGTCTTTTTAACACTGTTTGCTTATATCTCTCGAAACGAGAAAAAAATTCATCAATTTCGTTCTTATTTTAAAAATTATATTAGTTTCAATAGTAAAATACAATCTTCATTCCTAAAACTATATCAGTAAGTGATTATTAAGAGAAAACTCTGTTTCCTTTATTAAAACATTAAGTATTGCGATCTCTCTTTAAATATTTAATGCTAAGATTATTCAATAAATACCATTATGTTTTTCTACATAAATTACATATTTTTAGAATATTACTCGTATAGTATCCAGTATAGTGCTTGTTAAGACTTTTAAAAAAATATTAAAATAAATTATAAATAAATCTAATAATTTAACGATGGTATTTCTATAAATCTATAGAAGCAATTTTTTTTATTGTTTTCTGCCTTTAATTTTTGAATCTGCTTATGGAACAAATTCATCACCTATTTGTAGCATTTATTGACCTATTCTGGTTGCCTATTTCTTCCCGGTTCCAGAATTCGATCACACACACAGATACACACACACAGCCACTATAACTTGTAATTATGAGTTATAATCTAACGAAATGATTAACACCTAATCAGTTATCCCTAATCCCTTCTCCATACATTCACACATCATCCCAAACAGTTGTTATTTTTAGATAAACATAATCTTAAAATATGTGTGACCAATCAAATGACAGTGCGCTCCATATTACATTATATGAATTTACCACTGAGCAATCTAGATAACATTACCACTAGTTCTAGTTTTAGCAATAAAGACAACTTGAAAAGAGTACAATGTCCATTGATAAAGTAAAATATCAACTAACACATACTATCAGGGTTTTTTAACAAAAAATTCCTTACCCTTATAAGAAAATATTTAGTTTCCTATTAAGCTTAAATTTTCAAGATATTAAAAAAATGATGAAGCAATTATTGTTTTAAAGTATGCAAACTGTCTTAAAGAATTTTACACATAGTTCATTTTAAAACCAGTAATAATTACTTATGTATATTATTATTTTATCTCTTAACACCATCAATATTTTAGGTTCAAGAAATTTTCACTTTTACTGAAATTAAGTTGGTTAAAAATTTAACTGGCATCTCAAACTTCATTTATATTAGTTATTACAATCACGCTCTTCGGAGCAGTATTACTGGTTTCATTTTGCGGTATTAATTCGCAGCAAATGACAAAAAGTAAAAAGAAAAGCATTAGAGTTTAAAGTTACAAAAAATAAATAATAATAAAAAAGTTACAAAAAATAAATATTTTTGATAACCTTTTTTTATCAGGAAAATATACTAATAAGCATTCGATTACAATGAATTATAAATTGCTACTGTCAATGTAATTTGTAATTTTCTGTACGAATGACATTTTTTTTAACGAAATACGTATTCAATTGCCCATAGTAAGATAGCAGCAAACATATTTCTTCAACAAATAACGAAATACTTTCTACTAGAATTGTTTGCATATTCTCTCTCTCCTTGTTTATTAAGAAAATTGTATTGCGTTCACAGAGCTCAGTGCGATTATTAACGTTCTCTTCAGAATGCTGTAAACTGAAAAGCAACTTGCTAAGCTTTCTTATGTACTTCAGAAGAACTTGGCAGAATGTCTCCCGAAACTGTTAACGCATGACCTGATTTATCCATTACTTTGAGAAAAGCCTCGAGAAAATAAAATAAAAAAATAAAACACCAAAGTCGAAGGAAAGCGGGAGAGAAAAGGGTTGGCAACTGTTACGGTCGTTGAAGCATGAATTTCAAATGAAGCGAATGTTTCTTACACCAACACCAGGTGGCGCATTTTTCGAGAATCAATCACTGAAAGGGGAACCCACTGAAAATTATTCTGATCTGTCATTTAAGCAATTGCTTAGGGATAGGGTATTCAATTATAGAATATGATATTAGTTAGGGTTTACCATGGATAGGTTTACAGGGAAGTGATATTTCAAAAGGGGCTCCCGACAATGTGTTGCCTGACAATAGGTGATGATAAATTGCCTCTTCCCATCTCTAGAGCGCACTTTCCTTTCGTTTAAAGTTTGTGTAACTCTATTCTTAAAGTGACTTCAAGGTTCTTTTGGGGTAAGGGATTAAAGTAACAAAATGTTTTGGACAAGGTGCTTTATCTGTCAAATTTTAAAAAAAAGTTTGTTATTAAAAATGTGAATGTTAAGAGCTCTTGAAATTGATTTTTAGTAAAAGGAGATTTTTTATAACTGAGACATTTTAAGAAATCGCAAAGGAAATATTTTTACCTTAATTGAAAACACTTTTTTCTATTAAAATAGTTTGAATTTCTAAGACATTTAATTATTGATTACTCGATGATAAATGTTTTATACCGATATCTTTAAATTCGATCTATTTTTGATGTCAGGAATTTCAATTTTTGGAAATTCGTTTCCTCTTTATTAGGAAAATATTTTTGGAAAATTCATTTTTCTTTTCTATGTATAACATGTACAGACAGTTACATGAAACCAAGAGAAATTTCTCCGTTTGATACCACTTTGATATAAATCTAAGATATCTTTACATATAGATCTAGTCCGGCACCAATATCATTTGAAATCAATTCTGTAAATTAAAAAAAAAAACACTTCGTATTTATGGCTTAGTTTGTACGATTTTGACACCAATAGCATTCAATGTAAAGGATTTCGAGTTCTTACTGGCTTTTCCTCCTCGGTCAAGCAAAACAGATATTGAAAAAAATATTGTTATTATATTTTTAATTTCGACAGTTTTTAATTAAATTGATTGTCTTTTGTTTATTAAAATTCCTAAAAATATAAAATTGAATCATAAAATGTTTACAGATATGTAACAATGAACTTATAGAGATGTATAAAGTGACTCATACGTGAAGTAAAGTATTATTACTTTAAAAATAAAAAAAACCTAAAAGAAACCTCGAATTTACTATTTCATGAAGATAAAAATGCTCAAACAATAACTAATTTATAAATGTCATCCTATCTAAAGTTGATAAAAAACGACCTAACTAACCAAATATTAATTAATTAAAATACATTATTTGGTGCCTATAAAAATGTTTGTAAAAAACAGTAATCATTATGGAACTTCTCTATTGAATTTTGAATTGAAATAAATGTGAATTTTTAAGTAATTCTAGTACCATATACTCGTGAAGTAAAATTTAACTTGCCAGAAAAATGTGTGTGTGTTTTTTTTAATTTTAATCTAAACATAGATGTTCGTACATATTTAATTATTTTACTTTAAATACATACAACCAAAAAAATAACTTTTAGTATTTTGGTTTTATTTATTTCTCACGAGACAACAAAAAATTCACAAATGATATTAATTTACTGATATCTCACATTCAGAGTTACAGATCCTGATGTGTTATTGATGGATTTTTGTGTGCTTGGTTGCCTGAAACTATTGATTTTCTAACGCAATCTGGCAATGTAGTAAATGTGTCAAAAGTAAATGAACAGCTTAGCTCAGATTGTCGGAAAATGGTCTTTAGCATTTTTTTTCTGTTTAAAAAAGAACATTAGACTGAAATATGCCCTGCTCGTTTAGGAAAAACATCAAAACAGTTTGAAAAATTTAGAGAAATCTTCCAATCAATTAGTTGTTTAATAGATTTTTCAGTGACAATATTTTAAAAATATTTAATTGATTATTCAATGAAATGCTTAAGTTTATGTAAATACTTTTCTATTCTTCAATGGATCCTATTCTTGTTTAGATTTGGAATAAATTCTATTTGTTTCTTCCAATTGTTCTTAAGTTTACTTTTGTTCCAATAAAAACTTATTCACCATTTCAAACTTTGATTCCTGTATTTGAAAAATATTGATTAGATTATTCACACGGTTTGAATTCAAGACTTGCATCAGTTAAATACCGAATTCTGTGTTTATATACTAAGAGCTTAAAATAAACTCAATTTTATAATTCTAATATGGATTTCATTATCGTAATAATTTCATAAAAATCAATCTAAATTCCAGTACATAAGTTCTAGACATACCCATTTAGTCTTTTATTTCTCACAATTACTTAAGCAGCCTTACTTTCTTCTTATTAAGAGTAGAATTAATCGTTTTTCGAGAAAGTGCATGTAAATATAATCCAATAGTTGGTACATTGCCAAGTACTTAAAACAGTTTCGATACTTTTACTATATTAAGCACAAAAATTGTATTACTTACCTGACACTAGGAAAGCACCATTTATAACTCAAGATCATATCATATATTGATCATTTTAACTTTACTTAACAAAAGGGACACATTGTAGTCTGAGAACAATTTATAATAATTATGATCATTAATATATATGTGGTATTAGATTATTTATTCATTATTCTATAAAATCAAATTTTAATGAATAATTTATGAACATTGAAATATATATACTGAAAGATAGATGATATCTGACTCAATTTTTTTTGTAAATCTTCTAACAGAAAATAGTTTACCTTATATATTGAACACAGTTTTACATGATTAATATTTCTCTAAGCTTATAGATATAGCAAAATTAAAAAATTTGAATAACTTCCAATCTTTTGTTCATTGACATTCGGTCTCTTTCAAAACTTGTTTTTATCATTGAGTTGAGAGGAACACATCATCATAATCTTCTGCAAAATTAAATTTAATAATTAAATTAATAATGTCTTTTGAAATTATGATTAAATAACAAATTCAAATAAATTTTAGACTAAAGTATTTTTTAAATATTATTATATTATAGAGATCGAAAATTTTCGGACTTTTAAAGAGCAATATAAATTACCGCAATCGTAAATTTTTGTAAGGTACTTACTTTAGAAGCTTAGAACTTTTTATGCTTACTTAAATGAGTTTGGTTAATTTATTATTTAGAAAAAATTAATTTATTCCCAAGTGAAAGAAAACAATTTTTGTGTCACCATCAAATAAAAATCAAATTCTGAAACTCTGCATTTGTCACATTAAGAATAGACATGTCTTTCATTGAAAAGTTTCAATACTTTTTATCATAAATAAATTTCTATACACACGAATATGAATTTTTCTTCTATTCTGCTTTTTTTTATCTAGACTTTCTTGATAAAAATATAAATAACATTAGGATAAGAAATCTGCATTTAATTTGTCACTTCTTGCAGAAAGCCTTTTTTTAAAACCTGAAAAGCTGCTTTTCTTTTATGTTTTTAAATATGTTCTATGTCATTTTCTTGTCTTTCTTTCAAAATAACGAAGAAGAAATTAATACGGAATTTATACATTTTTCATTACAGCTCTTTCAAAAAAATTCTAATACATTTTTAAATGTATTTTAATTTAAAAACCCAGATAACGGCCATAGATTGGGGTGCCCATATATATGGGAGAAATCATTTTAAATTATTTATTTTTATTCATACTTCTCAAAAATATACTATACATAAAAAATAACAACGTAATAAAGATCATGGGAAAAACCATCTAAGACAGCTGGTTCACACACACACACACACATATATATATATATATATATATGTGTGTGTGTGTGTGTGTATGTATATATATATATATATATGGGTGACTATTTACATTATGGAGTACTATTAACTATTTCCACACAACTTTCAAATTATTAATTAAGTTCTTATATACTTATTAGTAGATATTACCCGATTATTGTATTATTTACAATTACAATCCAAAGAATATCCAACATTCTTTTTATGCAGCAGAATCGTGCTGAGCACCATAAGGGAATATGTGTCTTTCCTCTCCCTTTTTGTCGGGAAACAGACCAAATGTGCGCCTGTCGTCATTCTCTTTCCTTCTCTAGGTTTGCCTCCAACTCATCCGGCAGATCTGGTTGTTTTTTTTCCCTAACTGCCCACTCTCTGGGTAGGGGGTCTTCCGCTTTCCCCGTCATCTAGAAGGGGGGAAGTAATTATTACTTTAGCAACGTTCTAGATATGAGATGGGTAAACAGTAATCACGACTAACACACATTTATATATATATATATATATCTGCAGTTGATCAAGGAATTATATTACCAACTGTTACAATTAGTTTATTATACGTAAAGATCAGAATGTGCATGTCTTTGTGTTTCATGGCCGTATTACTTGCAAAGCAAAGATTCAGATTTTGCTTATGTTATCCACGATTTACTTGAAGATTCCACTGGATAAAGAGTTATTTAAGGAAGAAGTGCAATTTTTTTTTATTTCATATAGATAGTGGCAAATCTGAACGAGAGAGAGAGAGAAATAGATAGAGGTTAGGGAAACCTGGGTTCTAAAATTGCCATTCACAATGCCATGATTGGAAAAAGATGATTCAAACAAATTAAAACGATCTGGAAGAAAAATTATTAAGACAGCAAGGGACGATCGACAAATATTTCTAATATCAACTGTAAAAGATCTTTCGAGTCTGAAAATTTCGGAATGTTTCAGCAAGAAAACTTCACATATCACTGTTTGAAAGAGTCTTAAATCAAATACTAATACAAAACTTATGAAAAAGAAGGAAACACCAAACTTATTGAAACATTATAGAGATGAAAGAATGAAAAAGTCTAAAAATGTCTTATTAAGGAGCGAAGAATGAAGACAAACTATATTTTCTAATGAAAATCAATTTAACCTTGATTGTCCCGATGGCTAAAAACACTATTGGCATGACTTGACAAATGAACAACAAATAGCAGGAAGATCAGTGATGATTTGTGGAGATTTTAGTGCCATGATCGATCATGCGATTTATTGAGAATTTCGGTACGTATGGTCTCTGCACAATTTCAAGCTATGCTATATGAACATCTGATACTCTTAGAACTTTTACTAGGTTGTGCTAATTGGATATTTAAGCATTAAAATGTCTCTCTTTATACATATAAACTCACCAAAGAATAGTTTAAAAAAGAAAAAATTAATGATTTTTCATGGTCAATTCGTTGTCTAATCTGAACCTCGTGAAAAATGTTTGGGGTATATTATATTGGAAAATTTATGCTAATAGTAAACAGTTTTTATCAGCCTATGAATAGGGAATACCAATAGCAAAAGTATTGTATAATATGTTTGAAATTGAATGTAACCATCTGGTCCTTTGAATGAAGAACATAGTGTTTGAGGTTATCAGGAAATAATGTAGAGCTAATATCGTAATGATTTTCAGACATTTTTTTTTACTTTTAGACAAATAATCTTATTATTTTGTTAGCTGTGATTTTTCATTAATTTCTAATATTTTTGTTGCTTAATCATTTTTGTATTACATTATTCAAATATATTGTAACTTTATTATAATATTATAATAAATAGTTATATGTTGTATTAACATAATTCATTTGTTTAAATTATAGTGATGGAACCTTAGTTTATTTCATGATTTTCCAAATTAAAATGGTATAATTTCCTAACACACACTACACACATACAGATATATATATATATATATATATACTACCTGTATCCGGGCATGCGCTGCTGTTGATCAGTCTGGTTAATATGGAAATGAAGGAAAAGAGAAAGTGCACGTTTCTAATATGTTTACTTAGAACTGTCTGTAGGTATAGAATTTTTGTTGTTCCACAGTCGAAACAGTTATGGAGATATCTGGGCAGGTATATAGTGATTGCCTGGTCTATCAAAATTGTTGCTTCTGCGATATTCCTCATTAATGTTTTAATGCAAACCACTCGCCATAGAAAAGCTTTTTCTGGTTGATATTTCGCAATGTAATAATTTACACGCCGATATTAAATTGAAGTACTTGTGGTGACATCCCTGGTAGATCGAATGAATTCAAAAATTCTTCTGGACTTTCTCTCTTTCCAGATGAAGTGGTGTCAACGTACTTATATGTGATTGCTTCGTTTTGGATGTCAGACTGAATAATATTTTTAAGCTTGTAGACGGCTTTGTTCTTGGCCGTAAGAATAGCTCATTCATTCAGTCAATCACGATTCTTACAAATGGTTGGAATACTGAGAAATACTTTTTCAACCAATTCTCCTTTTGACGTTACTAAATTGCAGAAGTTATGAAGCAATGAAATTCGTCCTGACATCAGATCAAACGGCCACTTTCTATTCTAAATTTTCAGCAATTTATACGAGAATATATCAGCTTGTTGCGCATTTCGCAGTGGGACATGCATATTTGTTGGCAATATCAACGTATTTACGTGTCGCCATAAAGTAGAGTATTGCAGATAATCATTTATTTCATCCGCTGGTGTCTATTAAAGAATTATAGATAATGAGTGCCTGGAATTTCCTGCAAGCATTATTAATGCTTTTCCTAATGGTCTGATGCTTCCATGCAAATTTTGCAGTTATAGATCAAGAGCATCAAGATATTTCTTGTGCGCCACTGTGCATCCATTCCACGCAATAAATTTGCATTTATGCAATATCTTTCCCATACTGGATGCTTCGGAAATGTTGCAAGTGGAAGTCTTAATGAATTACCTATTCAAAGGCAATTTTTAAACTGAACGAGCAGTTCTTCCACCTGATATCACAGTCGTAGCTATTTCAGATGACGCAACAGCCAAGGTTATGTCACTTTGGAACCGAATTGCTGTCAGAAACAATCCCATCAGGAACGTTTCTCCAGTTCCTCCAAGCGTATCCAAAAAGAAAACTTCTTCAACCTCGTTATTGACAGTTTTTATTATTTGATCATAAATTTCCTTTTGTTCGAGTGTTAGCATAGGAATATTTGATTGCGCATACTACAAATGATCACCTATGTTGTAATTATATTCACTATGCTATTTCATATATCGAACAAAACAGCAGCAGATAGATTCGGTAATGACGTTCACAATTGACTGAGAACATTGTTCGCAATTTCTAAGAACAGATCTTCAATCATTACCAACGTTTCTATTTAGATTTCTAATTTGAAATTCATATTTATAATTGAATTTCCCTGAGGATTTCAAGGGAAATATCTTCATAAATGTGCGATTTCTATTTCTCCCATAACTCTGTTGCACAAGAAGGAGAGCAGGTGGTTTGATTTTGATGTAACGTGTTGCACGAGGTATTAACGAAAATAAAAGTGCATGTGTAGCGGTAACGGCGTTATACACACACATACATACCCCCACTCATCCCATATATA
>BMAW01106045.1:235873-246851 GCA_019974015.1 Nephila pilipes | reverse complement strand
GTATTTATGAAATAAATACGTATATAAATTTAAAAAAATTACTAAAATATAGCAAAAATAAAGTACCTCAGTTTAAAAAATGTAAAATTGAAACAAGTAAAATTAGTTATTATTAGAAATTTAAAAATTAACTAGTTGCAAATGCGCATCATAATTCAAAAAAAAGAAAGACAATAAAGTTCAGAAAATCTATTTGTAAATTTAAAAAAGAAAATAAATTAAAACACATAGCATAAAGTATAATATCATTAAATATTGCTTGAAGTATAATATGAAACAAAAAATATAGAGGAATACATAATACAATTTTTATTTACCAAGTTATAGCAACATAAATTTTAACTACATTAAATATGTAATAATAAAACCCCAAATTTAAAAATATTCAATTACTACAAAAGTTATAACAGGTCAAAACACCACTAAATTCTAACAAAGCATAAAACAAAAAGGAAAATAAGACAATCAAGAAAAAAAATGCTAATAAAATAATTGAAAATACTGTGTTACACTTCACATATATATATATATATATATAATTGTGTGTGGGAGTGAGTAATTATTAATGTTAATGAAACCAATTTTTAACTATACAAAATCATATTGAAATGCCGATAAAAAGTTCTAAAAATAAATTTGAGAAGTTTGTTAAAATTAGAATCATATAAATACTACAAAACGAAATGAAAAATTTAGTTAATTATCAAAATTGCTGTACAAAGTTTTCAAATTATTCTAAATTAAAAGCATATAAAATACTATAATGAAAATATAGCTAAAGTTTACTGAATAACAAATTATACTTACGTATATATAAGTATATAATTTATATCAATCATTTTCAAATGTGCATTTCAAAAATTATTAGAATAATTTACCCTTGGGCTACTCGTTAAAAATGTCTTATATTTATAATGTGTTAGTACAGAACTTGATTCTAAATTATTTCACAAAATCTAATGAAAGAATGCTTTTAAAAAAATATGTTTACAACTATTTTAGAAAGGTACCTTAGTATATATATATGCTTTTTATTTTTTACTTTGATCATACCAATACAAATGCTTTTGCATATCTTTACGTTAATCATGGCCAAAGTTATGGCAAGTCTCATTGAACCTATCTAAATCTCAGAAATTCTTTTTTCAATGCTTTAATTTTCCTTATAAATTCTCTTTTCTACCTTCACAATTCTTTTATTTTTGTTTCCTTATACAATCTATCTATACCTTCTAGCTGAAGAAAGTATTGCTTTGTTGATTTATTTAGGAGTGAGTACTAAGGCGATATTTTGTCTACTACCTATACGTTGGCGCCTACAATGTATCCATTAAAACTCTTAGTTACTTTTTAAGTTTCATTAAATATTTTAATATATATGTTGTTCAATGAGTACTTAATATTTTAATTTCATATGCATGGGAAATACTCTGTCCATAAGAAGTTTTTATTAATACTCATTTAGAAAACAGTGATGCAAGCAACACCACTAATATTCCATCCCATTTGAATACGATATACGAGTATTATTCAAGTAGCATTTATCGAGAAATATTGTAGGTAGAATTTTCTAATTTACCTGATAATGAATATTTCAATCGCAACACATTAATATTAATTCCTATGCAAAAACTGGACGAGGCAATTCATCATCTCATTTCATATTATTGTACTTTAAAAAGAAAAAAAAGTGTAGTTAAAATTTTTAATCGATATTAGAATAAATTTTTGAATTACAGCACTAATATTTTTTTCTGTAAGATTAAATGCTTAATTAGATTTATAAGCAAACAATTCGTTTGGAAGTAAAATTTCATTTGAAAGTATTTAAAGCAAATGTATTTTATTTTATTTTTTTAAAAAAAGGGTCTATATAATTTTACCAAGATTTGAAAAACTTTTTGAATAAATTAACAACTTGATAAACATGCTGAAATAACTAATATTGAGATGTGAATTATTATAAGGTCTGATAAATTAATGTAGAGTTTTTGATATTCGCATAGTAATTTATTTTGACACGTGAAATTTGTTTTTTAAATTACTATTATTTTTACTGTCTTGAAAAGAATAATATTTAAACTACTTAGAAATTCTAATTATTACAATAATAAATAATGCTCTCCGAGAACTTTCTAAACAAACATTGATTTACTTTAGAACTATGCAGCATAATGTAAAAATATTTTTTGAGAATTATTTTAAGAAATATTTACTTATAGTTAGGTTTGTCTTCTTCTTATACTATAGAATCTCCATCAAATTTGGAATACAATATCAAATAGGAAAATGTCTCAATATTAAATTAATTTCACGATCTATCCAATTATCGGTATTTCAATACAACTGGCCTTAAAAAATGTTCTATAAATGTATGATTTTTTCTTTTAATATGTAAAATTAAAACCATTTAAAATAACTGGATATGAAATGAAATATGGAATACATTTTATATTTATAAATGGATTGATTCCAGTAGATATTTCATATACGATAAAGTGCGTGGTCCTTTGTAGGAATGAAGTAAAAGTACGTATAATGTATTAATGTTGAATCATTTGTATCTGAAAATGTGTTCCGATTTTAGATCCTATATTTTAATTATTACGCTTAGACAGCCTTAAGTACATTTATTAGAAGATATTCATTTTTTTACATTATAAAATCAGCATTTATTATTTTTATTAATGAATAATTGTCACATATTGCTTTATAAGAATAGTTATAGTTAATTGTAAGCGTGTATTAAAACATGTACTTATTTCGTTCGATTTTGAGATTTAAAAATATATTTATGGTCCATTTTAAACAATTAACTCCAAAAGGATAAAAAAAAAAGATTTGATTTAAATACATCTATTGTTATTTTTACTTTCTTAAAAAAATGATACAACATTTTTAAGAAGTTTTTGAAAATGAGAGAGAAACTAGTGATAATTATCTTGCTTATTCTTCGGTGATTATCAAGCTGTCATTTCTCTTTCCCAAGAGTACATGCTGAACATTAACAACGAATTAAAAAATTGTAGGAAGCACAAAAAAAATAATTTCCAGTTTTTCCTTTGTGTTACGAAACTAAGGCGGTGTGGTTAAAGAAATGTCATAATTGCTTTTGCGAATGACATAACTCTATTATCTTAAAAGAAAAATTACTACAAGATTTGCATCTTATTAAATTTTTACTGAGAGGCATTTTGCGAAATGCGAACTACGCGCGGTCATAATGTTTTTTTTTTTTAAATTTTCTTTAGAAATTTTTAATTTATTTTTATTATTTCTTTCGGAAGACGGATTTTATTACATTTGAAAACTTGACAGTGTAACTATTTAAGTTTATAAAAACTATGTTTTTATTTAGCTAAGAAGAATAATTGCTTGAGATCATAAAATGTTTGTCGTGCCTTCACACTCTGCATTAAAAAAAATTATCGAGCAACAAAATTATATTTACTTAATATCATTCCTTTTATCCTTTATCATTCAAGATAATTTCGAAATGAATTATTATTATTACAGCTCAAGTAAATATCAGAATTGAAACATTAGAATTCTTTTCCCGAATAAATGTTTCTACCCTACAGCATCGTAGAAAAATTGTTCTATGTATTGTTTGGGAAATTACTCGTTTATTTAAACATATCTTCTGCTATGTATAAGAAAAGAACCATTTCCAAAACACATTAAAAATACAAAAATGAACTAAAATTAATAACATACAATGGCAAGATTAATTTGTAGGAGATATGGCTTTTTATTAAATCAATACTTTTCGGTGGAATTAATCAGATTTTCCTGTATAAAACAAGTTTAATAATATACTTACTTTATATCCATACTCTTATTACTAAAATTATATTATTAAGGCTTTCAAATTAAATTTTAAAGTTAAAAGCTTTAAGACCTTAAACTTAAATGTTGCATATTTATTGAATGTTTCTTTTTTTTCACAGTATAATTTAATAAACAAATGTATAAAAAACTGGTGCTTATGTTATACTTAATTACATAATTTTATATTAATTTTGGAATAATATTTTTCTTGACAAAATATTTCGTATATGATTCTTAAACAAAGTAAGGACAACTTTAAAGTAAATGATTTTTCCTTTTTTAAAATATTGTAAAATAATAGAAATACACGCAATCCAAAATTTACAATTAGTTTTTTTTTCTGTTTTTATTAATAGATAGTGATCCATCACCGATTGTTAACATTTTGCTATTTAAAACCAGATATGAAGAAATTAAATTTCTTTAAGCTACCGTTGGTAATTAGTATGGCTTATAGAAATTATAATATTTTAAGTAAATTATCTGAATTAAAACTTCATTATAGTAAGAAATTAATGCTATTACTAGATTTGGACAAATGGATCCAAACTATCTCACTAAGTAAATTACTTTATAGAAAAATTTTTAAAAGCCGATAATCAATAGAATAAGAACTCTACAATTCAATATGAAATACAAAAACCAGTATCTAAATAAACCTAGAATTCTATCTCAACTTATTTAAAAAAAATAACCCATTACGTTAAAAATATTCATAATTTCAATCACAAAAAATATAAAGTATTAATAAATCAAGTAATATCCTAACAATTATGCATTCATAATCTCATCAGAATCAAAATTATTGTACAAGATAGCGATTTATCCCGCAGAAATGGGAATCGTGCATATTAAAAATTCTAATATAACAATACCAGTAAGAGTAAAATTTACAAAAAAATCCTCAATTATTCTTCAAAGTTTCTTTTCATTAAAATGATAACCGTAAACTAAGAAAACAATCAAAACTAAAATCTAATGCGTGCCTTCTGTGCAGCGCAATGTGAAAAAATAATTTAGGAAAATTAATTATATATATATATGTGTGTGTGTGTGTGTGTGTGTGTGTGTGTAATTTCCTCTTGCGCAGATTTAAGTATTAATTCTTTTTCAACTAATGTAATAAAAATATAAATATTAATAAATAATGTATAGCATTGAGCAATATTTACGAAGAATGTGCAGAAAAATTAAGTTTTTAAGTAATTTGAGATGAAATATGATTCATATTATGGTGAAAAATAATTTTAGGAGGAAATACTTTTGGATAATTTCTAATCCAGTACTTGGGGAATTATTGTACAACTCAAATTACATTTTAAATCTGGCATGGAATAAGAATTCAAAATAATTATGAGCAGGAAAACAAGTCTTAGTATGCCCTAGTATTAAGTTAAAAATAATTATTTGTTTAAAATCCATAACAGCACCGAATATTTAAAACTAGGTATTAAAAAAAATAATCTGAAATTTTTCTTTTGATGATAATTTTTATAAAGAAAAAAATTGTGATAACCTGCAAGTGGGTTCGTTTATTGAATTTAGAAATTGTTAAGTGTAGATATCATTACTTTGAATGCTAAAAAATGCTCTTTTTGAATACTCTGAGTCTACACAAAAAATAGAATATTAAAAGTATAAGTCTGATAAAAGTAGAATATATTAGCATAGAATTTAACTCATCGCTATTTTTCTTTTAATTTTGAATTATGTTTTAACCACAGTATTATTTTTGTTTGAAAAAAAGGTACTTGCTATTAATACACTTAAAAGTATTCTGAAAGCTTTTTAAGTGAAGATAAATATTTGGCATTTTCATAAAGATATTAAAATCATGCAAGAGAAAAAAGGAGATAACTCTTGTAAAAAGTTCCTTTAAAAATACAATGCAGATTATTTTCATTTTCTTAATTTTCAAATCAATCCGTTACTCAAACGCATCACATAAAATATTTATGAGTTCTAAATTATAGTAGAACTTTGCCCTTTATAGAAAATTTTTAAATAAAAGGGAAAACTGCAAAAAACAAGGAATAGGCAGTATTTTTTTTTTCAAATTCATACAGGATTGAAGAAATAGAATTGAAGTATATCCAGGTTTATTCCGTTCAAAATACGTATCGATTCCACCGAAAAATAAATTTCTTTTCATATATGATACAAAGCATTCAAGTATAAGATACAACTGAAGGAAAGAAACTACAGATGAGTTATATCTTGAAATTATTTTATAAATTATCTCTTTCATATTTATTTTCATAGTTAATTCGAATGCTATAAAAGTTAAATAAAAAGAACTGTTGATATAATTGATCTTTAATATTTATTCCTTCTAAATATTGCGTACAATCCTTCGTAAGATTATTCTCTTTGGAATATAAGCGTCCTGCTGAAACTAAAAATATTACCTTCTATCAACAATTTTTAATTTAATTTTAATTTTTCTTTTTTTCCAGAAATTATATTTTCTTCCGTAGTTTATGCCTTTTAATCAATGTAATAAAAATTAAAAGATTAGTTTATATTTAAAATTGACTGACATTTCTCAATTTTAAACTTTTTATTTGTTCATTAATTTTATTTTTTTAGTTTCGGAATGAAGACAGTTCTTAATATTGAAAAGTGATAATTTCCAAAAATAAATTTAATTTTAATACCAATTATAAATCCTTTCCAAAATTTAAACTATCCTCCAGTTATTAAGGGTCGGCATATATCTGAGAACTTAGAATGAAAACAGTTATTGTGGGGTTTTGATAATCCTTTCAATGTAATAACTTATGCTTGTTTTTCATCGCATGCATATTATTTATCAATTCTTAGAGATTCTAAAAATACAATAATTTATGAATCTAAGCAGACATTTAAGGACTCGTCGTATATTTGGTCTGATGCACGTTGAATCTGTTGATCCTTACACTATAATGGTGGTAAATTTAGAACAGCGGGGTATTAACTCAAAGTTCCGGCCTCGCCTCTACATCGTGGTTCAAAATTACGAGCTTAATCACCAATAATCTACATCTAGCTTCTAAATGCGACATCAGTAACCAATATACAGGGTGCGTCCCAAAAGTAATTTCAATTAGTCCAGGGGGAAACAATCATTGAATAAAGAAAAAAGTAACTAAAATTTTTCAAAATAGCTTCCTTCCGCGTCAGCACATCGGCGCCAGCGTTTTTCTATGGCCTTGAACGCTTCCTGGAAGGCATCGATGCTCTTTCAAGCACCTCGTTGTCGTTCTTTGATGGCTTCCAAAGTCCCTAAATGATGGCCCTTGAGTTCCGTCTTGATTCTTGGGAGCAAAAAGTAGTCAGCTGGTGTCAAGTTCGGGCTGTACGGTGGCTGAGGAATGTTGCAACACCGTGATTCTCTAAATACTCAGTGACAATGAAAGGGGCGTGCTACGGCTCGTCATGATGAAGACGCCAATTGTTGGCGTTCTCTTTCCTGATGCGTTTCACTTTACTTTTTTACTGTTAACTGTTTGTCCTCAGGACACAAACTCTGAATGGACAATAACTTTTTTGTCGAAAAACGCACTGACCGTGACTTTCACACCGGACGAACATTCTCGCCTTTTTTGGAGCAGCTAAGCTGGCATGTGCCACTCAGCACTTTGTCTTTTTGACTCCGAGTCGTGCTCGAAAACACATATTTCATCAACCATATTATCTAAAAAATACGGATCACTTTCCCACTGCTCCAAGAGGTAACGCGAGATTGTTTCACGACTAGCCTTCTGTTCATCGGAAAGTACCTTGGGGACCAACTTCGCTCAGATCTTCCGCAAACCCAAATCTTCGGTAAATATGCTAAGCACAGTAATTTTAGGGAAATTACACTCATATGCTAGGATTCTAACATTCAGGTGTCAATCAGAGTTCAACATGTCCTTCCCTTACTTTACATTTTATTTGGAATGTGACGTGGACGGACATCCAAAGCTTCCCGCGGTAGGGCAACTGTCTCGGCTCCCGTTTTCTTGAGTGCACCACAAAATTTTACTTCATAACGCCTGTCCGTAAAACGTGGTATCTTGAAATTCCGACGAGTCACTAAAACAAGGGTTTAAACTTGCAGCGATGCACATTGTAGAACAGCTTGCAAGCAACTAACGCGGGTATTATTGGTTTCTCGAAACCTCCACCACCTTTCCCGTCACTGCATGTGCATTGCTAGCAGCTACCTTTGGCGGCGCGTGGTCATTGAAATTACTTTTGCGACACACCTTTTATCAACCAAAAAAACAGAAAATTTTGATGAAATTTTGCATCAACATTTGGCGTCCTTTAAGAAAAATAGTATGTAAGTATTTTAAGTTAGTTCAATCTGATAGGCCTTAAGTAATCATAAAATAGATTGAAAGAAGAATCCTTATTTGAAAATAGTTAATATAATTTTATAACTTTGACAATTTTATCACATTCCAAAAGATTTAATCATGTCCAAAAATAATTTAATATGTACATCCCTTTTCAAATGCTATTTACTTTTTATGACAAATGCTACACTCATTCAATTTTTTACATTGAGATCGATGTAGGAGTGAAACTGCTGTGTCATTTTGCCTTTTACTTCATCATCATCATATCATTTGCGTCGAACTTTCTGGGTTCTTTATTCATGTACATAAATAATAGGCTTTTCCTACTTCTATATTTTGAAACATATTTGAAAATTGATCTTTTCAAATAAGTTGTCCTTTAAAATTCCATATCATTGTTTTGTAAGCAGGCAACGTCTCGCGGAAAAATGTTAATATCAATTAAAATATTTATTTTTAAATAATTGATTAATTAGTATAGTTAAAGCATTTTAAGTTAAATAGTTTTCAAAAACGCGGTAGTAGTGATGAAAATAATTTGTTGACCTTAAAAAGGTAATAATACACAAGTAAACTAAATAGATGTAAAGATTGTTTTTAGAAAGTGTAAAGTCTTCAAATGTTGTTTTATTCAAAGGCATACTTGAACTTGAGCTTAAGCCTAAAAGGCATACATAAATAATAATAAAAAGAGATTTAAAAATTAAACAAAATTTTATGATACATTTATTGTTTCAAGAAAAAGCAGTTGGTATAATTTGAAACAAAAATAAAAAGAAAAGCTTTAGAGGAAAAAAAATGACATTTTAGGTAAAAGCTAAAGTAATAAATTTTTGAAAGAAAATAAACACACACACACACACACACACACAAACATATATATATATATATATATATATATATATATATATATGGGTGTGTATATGTATGTATGTATTTTACTTTACTCCTTATATATTTATTTATTGTAAGAATAGTATGCTCATAAATTTGTAAAATTAGTGAGAATTTTACACATTTCTGAGCATATTATGAGCATGTTACTGGTAGTAATCCTTTTATGTAGTATATTTTAGTGGAATGTAAGATGACAACGCCAGAAATCAAAAAGAGAAAAAAGTAAACAATATTTCGTCATGTTAATTATAATTATTATCTTAAATACTACTTGTTATTTTAATTGAGTGAATTCCTTACATAATAAATAGAAAGAAATTTAATTTTTATACGTATACCTATAATGTGTTGCAAACCTTTCATTCAAAATGTTTAAAAAATTTCGTGAAACATATATAATGGTTTTCAGGTGCATTAGTTTGTAGAGACATACTTGTTGAAAATCACTGCAGCATTACGTGAGTTATTTGCAACATTATTTTGAACATATTCAACTGGTTAGAGTACTATCTCTGACTTGATACATCTCTTTTCTAACTATCACGTCCAGACAAGTGAGAATTTGGAGATCTAATTCTATTTAAATGCAGCAACCCTATTATATTACGCATCTCACTAAGGCATGTGGAAGAATCATTACGTGAATCCACGACTCGACTCCAGCAACATGGGCAAGGAAATTCATTACTTTAATCATTATATTACTGAAGTTACTGAACCACTAATAGCTTTAAATGTAAATACTTTCCTCGTAAGAAAAAGCAACTAAAGAGCAAGAATATTTCCCTTAGAATTGTCTAAAAAATACTAAGACTCTAATTAAATTAATTGAAAGAATTCTTCCACATTTTTAAGTCTTATATTCATAAATAAATATATTTCTTTAGATCAATCAATCTCAAAACCTAATGCGTGATTAATAGTAAATGAGGTGAAAAATTTAACATCAGTGTTAATTACACAAGTCAATTTTATGCAAATAATTTGTTTCCCTTGATTCACAACACTTTTCCTGTTTTCCTGGACTATTCCTAACGATAGACTATTCGAACGAACAGTTATTACAAAATGTCATATAGGAGCACTGTCGACACATCTCACCTTGTCGACAGACATCTAAATGTTCCAGTTGGACTTACTTTTTCTGATACCAATTGTAGAGCAAAAAAAAACTAATGTAATGAAATTTAAAACACTTCAATCCAGTGGGATACAATACGATAAATTTGAGAATGAAATATGTATAAAAATTAATACATATTTATAATCAAAGTCTAGAAAATAGAAGAAAGCTTGAGAATATTAAATATGTAATATAGGAATTCCTTTAACTCTCTATTAGATCAAAACATGGTGGAAGCTGAAGCCTAGTGGTCATGGTCGCGAGCTCGCGGCCGGTGTTGCTTTCATTGAGTAAGGGGTTCGAATGGTGATGCCTCTAAAGATTCTCCTTGTAACAGGGTTGATGCAGGTTAAATCTGTTGCAACTCCATGTCTACCCGTTGTTATGGTGGGGAAGTTTGTAGGGAGGGGATTCCAGCTTTGGCATCGTTCCTCGTCAAACTTAACCTAGGTTCAAAATTGCGAGATTCGTAGCCAGTGTCCCTCGTGTTATTTTTAGGTGCGATGTTAATAAATTCTAACTCATAGAACAAAGCATTTCCTAACGAAGTAGAATTAATTTTGATTTAAAAATTCTCTCAAAAGTCATTTATTTTATATTCTTTCAGAAAAAAACTATTTGCGTTACTTAAATTTAAGCCAGCCAATTTATGGATAGTCAGCAGAACTATCTATGACTGAAATATAAAAAATAAGTCGAATGCATTCATCCAATAACTAACATTGTGTAACATGAAATCCTAGATGTGGCTCACCATTATGAGGCATTTTGAGCAGGAATTAAATTCCATTTTGTTTTC